>CM059972.1:20459660-20742160 GCA_030490835.1 Annona cherimola | reverse complement strand
TTTACTCAGCTTTGAAAGCTTTCTAACTATGAGTCCTGCAGAAAGTAAAACAGGAACCACTACAATTGATCCACTAGTGGTACCTAAAGACCCAGTTTTTCTTTGTATTGAATTCAATTAACAGAGAGAGAGAGAGAGAGAGAATTAAAAAAAAAACTACTTTTAGACATCTAAAAATGGTAAAAATCGCCTTGACTATTTTATAATCTTATCTTATGGATGTTTCAAAGATTAGTATCATGAGTTAAATCGAGAGACAAAATATGAGCTAATGATTTGTAGAAGTATCAATAATGAAGAATAGGGGTGCACATGAGTTGGGTTCATCCCGTAACCCGTTGAACCCAACCATTTAAACCGGGTCACGGTTGGGTTTGGTTGAAAGTGGGCTGAGAAAACTGGGTTGGGTTCAACCCATTTTTATATTGGGTTGAAGTTGGGTTGAAAAGTCGTTTTGGTGTCAACCCAGTTTAAAACAACCTAACCCACTTGGTGCGATCGTTGACGAGAACGTGTGCCGAGCATATTGGGCCCAGCAAGCTATTTGACTTGGACAGCATGCATCACTGTCACGCTGGTGAGCAAAAATTTCCTTAATCAAAAGCTACATAAACTGCCTTATTAAGAACAAAAAAATGTATATATATATACACACGCACACACACTACACAAGCTGCAATGAAATAACTTCTTATTTTAATTTCATAATATATTTGTTTACGCACAATTAATATTTGATAATTCCTTGATTTAATTTTCAATAATCGTGAATATATATATATGTTCCTAGAAACTAATGAAAGAGGAAGTTTATTCTAAATGTTTATAAAGATTAATATTTAAAATTAAATAATAATAATACTAATAAAATAATTGGGCATATGAAATTCATATATACTGGTTCAATTAAGAAGTCTTCAATCGTAATGATTTTTATATCTTAATAAATATATACATGTACAATAAACGGCACAGGTTCATCAAAATTACGATAAAAGTGCAAAAATTAAGAGATTTCGTATATAAAAATGGTTCTACTAAAATGAAATCCTATGGAATAATTAATTATCTAATAAAGTTTTTTGATAATAATTATTCAATACATATGAGTGCATGTAAATCCTCATGCAGTTTCTTCTTTTTATTCGAATTTTTCAATTCTAAATCATTTTCCATGTTTATCTGTATGAATTTATTTATGATTTCAAAAACTTATATATTAAAAAACGGTTAGGATTGTTCAAAAAAGTTTTCTAGTTAAAAATCTGTTGGAACTCCAGAGCTTTAATTTGTAGATGGTGTTGTTTGCGATCAGTGACTTTTGTTGTCTTGATACTTCAATTTTCTAGTTTTCCTTTATCATAACCTCGTATAAATTTTCTATTTAATCTAATAACAGTTTTGATAGGTTTGGAGTATACTTTGGAGTGCAATACTTTTATGAGCTCTTGAGAGTAAATAATATTATTTTGCTCCATTTTCACAAAGAGTGTAAAGTCTTGCACAAATTGGAAACTGAATTCTAAATCATTAAGGCTTCTCTCGCACAGATTGGAAATTAATTTATTAATTGATTTAGTTAATTAATTAATTAACTTATAAATAAATTATATATTAGTAAACTGCTGAATAAATTATAAAAACATAAACCAATAAATAAAATAGTTTTAAAATTGATAAATAAATCAATTAACTTATAAACTACTAAATAAATTAATAAAGAAATTAATTTAAATTCATTAATAAGTCACTTTCAATTAGTGCAAGGGGAGGCATAAATGATTTATACATAGTTTTTTATTTCTTCAAAAATTTACAGAATTTTATTTGGTGGTTAAAAAAGGAAGTGCAATAATATTCTTTCTGCTCAAGGGCACATAAAAGTATTCGTCTATTTTGGAATGATTGGTTTTGGTTCCATTTTTAAATTGGAATGTAGATGAAATTATTATTGAAGGGTTAAAGAAGAGTTATGTCTGAGAAAAATAATATTATTAAAACAAACTAAATCGGACATAGAAAATGTGTCCAATTGTCTATGGGGAATCATTTTATTTTGATTTCTAGTCGTCTTTAATTTTTTTTACGTTTTATGAAAAAACTTGTGTAAAGTAGCTTCTTATTCGAGCAGCCTTGGTGTGATTATAATATAATATCTTATTTTGTAAAATTTTATATAAATATAATTTAATTAAATGGATAATTGTAATATAATGTTGGATTTATTTATAGTTGGCCAAATTAGGTTCAAGTGGGTTGGGTGGGTGAGGATGAATTGGGTTCGAGTTGGGTTTGGTTACGGTTTGGTTGCCATTCGTTTCGGGTTGAAATTTGAATTTTTGTACCAAGTTGATGTAAACCCAGTATTAGTTTTGAGTTCTTTCTGGTCTAATTTAGAAAAATTATCAAAATAAATTCCATTTCTAATTTTGAAGTCAGGTTGGGTCAGGCAAATTCGGGTCGACCCGGTACCAAGTTGCACCCTACTGAGGAATTGTTTATGCAGTTTATGCACTAAGCAATTTTGTTGAAAAAGTTTTGAATTTGTTTATAATAAGGTCAAATTAGGATGAAAAGTGCGTTCATAGTACATTATGTTGGGCTAGGTTGAGTCGGGCTAGAATGAATTGGGCTAAGGTTGGGATGAAAATGGATTAGAATTAGATTGGGTTGGGTTGGGATGAAAATGGGTTAGAATTGGAACCCAACCCGACCCATGCGCACGCCTAATGAGGAAGAAGCATTGAACCAAAGAAGCTATGTCCAGTGATTAAACCATTGGATGGAACAAGTGGTATGGTACCCTTAAATGAGGAACTAGTGGGATGGTACCCTTGAATGAAACCCAGGAAATTAATACGGAGAGACCAATATAGATAACCAATTCTCCAAGCCCCACGGTATAATATCATGGTTCATCATATAAGCCAACTTGAACGCGTTGTTAGTAGTCATATTTTATCAGGTAGCATGTTAGTTTATAGATGATTTACCATAGCAGGAAACGAAATACCAATTATTTGGAACCAGCTTCTGCAAAATGAAACCTAGCATATCTTCTAGTAATGAATAACGCCCACAATTAAATTGCTCAATTCTTTCTTATTGAACATTTAATTTCTGGTTCTGTCCACAATCCTGTCTTCTAGTTTTTATACTTCTCTAGCAATGTGACTGCTTGGAGCTTAGAGTGGGTTTTCAATTATACCAATCTAACCCACCACCGCATCCAAAGATGGCATTATTCTTAAGAGTATTATCAACCACAAGAAACACCAAACATGTTTAAAAAATGACTGCAAGGAATCAACAATGCTTACCGTCCTGCCTTTCGTAGGGTGTGTGGCATTGTGGACATAATTTGTTCATATTGCACAAGAACTTATAACAAGTTCTACAGATCTGGAGCCCACACTTGTCGCAAGTGGCACATGCTCCTCCCTTTTTATCAAACCCGTGAGCTTTCCCGCACACTTTGCAACTTTGGATCTGTTTTGCCTCTACAGAGCTTGGCTGAAAAAGAAAAATGGAGTTTCAAGGCATGCTATTTGCTTGAAATAGGGAAGGACTTTGACCAAAAAATAATTGTAATAATTTATTCCTTGAGAGATCTTATAATAGCTTCCAACCATAGATGGGTCTAAGTTATTTGCGGCCTTTAAATTTTAAAATTTTAAAATTTTAATTAATTTTAGGGCTATTTTCAAATGGTTGCCTAAATTTGTTCAGATTTTAAAATTTATACTTGTGATTATTATTTTTGAAGTTTATTTGCAAAAAAACTCACCATAACCACCATCAAATTTTCTAACAGAAGCAAATCTTTGATGAGTCCAACTTTTTACCAAATTATGTGGATTATCTAGGCACAATCATAATCATATAAGTTATATGTACTTGTAGATCATAACCCCACCACCCCAAGAAAGTTTAATGATAAATGATAGATCATCAATTCGATTCAAACTCTTGACCAA
Organism: Annona cherimola; assembly: GCA_030490835.1. Lineage (NCBI taxonomy): Eukaryota > Viridiplantae > Streptophyta > Magnoliopsida > Magnoliales > Annonaceae > Annona > Annona cherimola. The sequence continues at coordinate 20,738,183 of CM059972.1, read as the reverse complement.
ATTATGTGCACTATCTAGACACAACTACGGTAGTCTAATAGTAGACTCAGACCATGCCCCACCTAATTTTGATAAAATAGGTTAGGGATATTTATGGTAAGAATTTTGCAAATTTTGAAACGTACCAGATTAATCTATTTCATTCAATGAATATTTTTATAAACAAAATTTTTTATTTGGAATATTACTTTTGGTGCAAATTTGTAAATTTCGAAAGAAGCAAAATTAATCTATTAACGCAATGAATCTACTTTTAAAAAAATAAAAAATATGCTTATTTTAAAGTGTCTTCATGTATTTTGTATGCAAATGTTATATATAAAAAATATCTTATTTGTATGTTATTTACCAAGTTTATTCATAATATTATTATACTATTGTTAATACATCTATTAATATATGCATATAATATTATTTGATAGACTAATAGGCAATAATACTATATGATACGATCTTTTTTAAAAAAAAAATATGTGGGCTTGTTTCCTATGAAATCAATTGCAACTTTTGCATTTTTTGGGTTTCCCTTTTTTATATTTTCTTTTAAATCCAAGCAATGCATTGATATAAAAATCAACTTGACTTAAAGAGCTTTTATAATCTATATAAAATAACATATATAGAGTCTACTGTAGTAATTATTTTGAGCTGTTAGGATAAGAGCCTAACGACTTGGCATACATGGGGAACCTTTCAAGAATCATTTGTCTTGAATTCATTAAGTTCAAACTGTTGGAAGACCATTTCATCCAAAAAAAATTGTTCGAATACCGAAATCAAAAAAACAATTGTTGGAATACTTGTAATTATTTTGTTTTTGAGTTAAAATATGTGCAAAAAACAAAACTGAAACCCAAAAAAAAACTTATAACGTGATAAAGAAAGGAAGGGAAATACTATAGTTTTACGCTATTATTTGCAAAAGAACACACAATCAGAGATGAGGAGAACGAAGGGACAAACAAAAAGAGAAACAAACAGAGAAAGATAGAATATTCCTTACATTTTTGTCCATTTGGATTCTGAAATTCGAGAATCCGATGAAGGTGGGCGGGCGTTTGCGGCCTTTGGGAGGGAGAAACAGGTGGAAATTGGCAAAATGGAAGAATGAGAGAGAAAAAAATGAGAGCGTGATAGAGGTTTATAGCAGAAGACTCGGTCTTTCTTGCCAAAAGGATTTTATTATTATTATTATTACTGTATTCCTGTGTTCTTCCCAAAAGGATTTGAATAAGAGAGTTGGAGAGAGAGAGAGAGAGATTTAAGGATGTTGGTGGGTTGACATTGGAAGAAGAACGAATGATAGGTTTGCCTTGCATGTCGGGCGCTGGGAACAAAGGGTCGAATATGTCTTTGGACAGCTGAAGTGCTTTCTGGTCAAACTTATTTTTTATTTTTTTATTTTTTGCCAACTGAAAATTAACGCAAATTTGTAATCCAGGTAGTCCGAATTAGACAGCCCAAAATTTTTTGTCATTATTTAGATGAATCTCGTGTGGATCTGCTCCACGACAGAAACTAGAGAAAATCTGTCTTAAAGGATATAAGATTCTCCCAAGAAATTTATATCCTCATTTTTTAGATAACTTCTCAACGGTTTTTTTTAATTCTTAAGTACAATTTTTTCATTCTCAATATACATCATTTCATTCTCAACTAGATAAAATTTCATTAAGATATTACATCCTTTGAAATAACTCTGAAAGAATCGATGGATATTATTATTCACGAGGACCTTAACAAAGAGCCCAACGTGATTCTTCTCGAGGAGATAACAGGATCCCAGTGGTGGAATGGAATGTCGGCCACGGTTACAAGAAAATAACCAAACCGATTACAATTAGTCTTGCTGTTTATACATTCCTACAGATTGAATTTACAAAGCTGGCACAGTTTAACCAACCCATTCTCGAGGACATGATTCTAATGCACGCACGCCTGCTTTCACCGATCCAAGCGATCAGTCCGTAACATTCGGCTCTTGTCCAACTGTCCTTTGCTGTTTACCAGAGGCTGTGGCCCGCTACTTGGGTCCACCTCAGAATTATTATAATAATTTGGAAATCAAGAGATAGCAAAAATTAATGATACGTTTGGGAAGTGATAAAACTTTTAGATGAAAATTTTATAATGTATAAGTTTTTAAAATTATATAAAATGATATGGTACAATGGCTTATGATAAAAAGTAAAGAAAATAAAAGTCAAAAGACATAGGCTATTTCTATATGTCATATGTGATCGTCTAAAAATAATTAAAAAATAGAATAATTGTCTAAAAAAATGTAAAAAAAAAATGATAAAAAAAAAATAAAATCTAAAAATTGTAAGAAAAGAAAACAAATAATGGGTTAACGCCCAGGCTTATGTCTTATATGTTGTGAATTGGTTATTTGAATGATAGTTCACCTGTACGTGTACGAGATAAATGCATAGAATTCTTAGCAATTTTGTATAGGTATTCATGAGAGTCTTACCAGCGTTGAACTTAACAATCATTTGCGAAAAGTTGTTAAATTTAGCTTCTCGTAAACATGAGAATCTACTTTTATCTTCTAATTTTTAATTGCAAATATAAAGTTAGCCCAACACCTCGTCCATTACATAATCGGGCTTTTTGTTCCCCTAACACGCAGCCAAACAAAGCCTTATATAATAGCATCAGTTAGAGATGCTATTAGATATTCTGATGTAATTCTTAACATGTCTTAATAAGGTGCGCAAGAAAGATTGTCCTAGTGTCATATTTGGGATGTACGCGAAGTATATATTTAAAGAATAATTGTGAGTTCTTTTTGTACTTTGTAATTCATTTATCATAGCAAATTTGTATTCTTCTTTTAGTTTTTTCTTCTTGATTAGAAGTATTTTTTATATAAGTTTGTGTTCTATGTGTTTAATCTTTTAGTTATTTACGAGAGAATAGAGAAATTCATCTTATATTATAATTTTTATCCTTAATTTCTAACATATCCCACTTGGTTTTATTAAGTACGGATAACATTTACCAGTTACCACTAACTTCCTACTGTGCCCAAGCCATTAGAATCTTATAGTTAGGCAGCGTCAAAATTTTCTTATTTCCCAAATTGCTCCCATCCATGAAATCCGGAAGAAAATTGAGTTGCTGCTAACAACCCTTGCTCCGGCTTCCATCCTCTATATCAATTCCTACCCAGACCAGCAACAAGAAAATATGTGACCTCTGTCATCACCCATCTCCACGGACATAGATGCATTTTCTACCTCGGAGATGCACATTAATGGTGCTCAAATTCCCTTATTTCCTTATTTATTTTATCCTAAGTTACTAATTTTTTATTTTTTATTTTTTATTTTGCTTAATTCACTAATTTAGTATGGATATTTCTGCAACAATTGATATTAAATTATATCTGATAAAAATTAATTATAATATGTTGTTGGAGCAAACGGGAAAAGTAAAGATATGCTTGCATAGTTTGACCATCCTTGCAACCCTTTATCAGTTTTAAAAATTATAAATATACTTACATAGTTTGACGTTAATTGTGAAGTAGCCATATTATAATTGGATTCCAAATATTTTTTAAAAAAACATTAAGTTTTAAGATTACAAATATACCTGCACCAAGATTTTCAAAATCATAATAATACTGTCACTAGTTAGGGGAATGATCCTCTACGACTTTTCCGACCAGATAGAAAACACGTTTTTTTAATTTTTTTAGTTTCTTCCTAAAATTATTGATCTATGTGTACATTATTTATAAACTAAATTCTATTTTTTTAGACATATTTATATGATTTTTAAAATTCTAAATACAGGGATAGTGTAGCTTTTTTTATAGCAATAGTGTTGCCATTTTAACCTTATAAAAATGTTCATAATAACTTTTAAAATTCAAGACGTATACAAACATCTCTAAAAATAATAAAACTTAGGTTGTGGATAATATACAATTAGATTAACAATTTTACAAAAAAATAAAAAAGTTTTCAGAAAGATGTCCTATGACCGCATTTCCCACCCGTCGAAGAAGATCATTCGAGACATAAGTTGCACTTAGTATTTACAGTAATAACATTAATCTCTACGATTTTCTAGTCTTATGATGGACATATTTATGCAGCAAATCAACTCTCATTAGACTTGGCAGACTTGTTATGAAAAATTTTCGAATTGTTAATAGAACATGGGCATTTTGCAATTTGTGTCAACCTATTCATGTTGGAAAGTTCGATTAGTTTCCTTGAACATCCTTTTTATTTTTATTTTTTTCAAATACAAACTATTTTCATTTTTTGGTAATAACCGTTTCATATTTATCCACGAGCAATGATTCCGTTGGTTTGTGCTTAGCAAATACTCCACTAAGCTCATCTCAAAAACCCTATTTACAATAATTTTTTTGTTTTTTTTATACACTTATTTGTCTAAATGTATTTAAAATATAAAGAAAGTTTTACCATTTTTTGATATGTATATATATTTTTTGACATTTTTAAAAATGTGTATATATGTATTTAAAATACTCCTATCTTTAAAAATCTAAAAATATATATATACACATATTCAAAAATGATAAAACTTGGTTTATATGTTAAATATACTTAGATAACAAATGTATAAAGAAAAAAATAAAAAAAATAGTTGTAAATAGGTTTTTCGAGATAGCCTAAGCGAGACATTTACTTGGTCTGGGCTAACAGTATCAATCCTTTTATCCACGTACATTTATGTATAATTCGGAAAAATTTCATATATTCATATAATATATACTTTTTTAAAAAATTAATATTTATATATTTACTCTCAAAAGATACTAATTTTCTACAAAATATAAGTTTTTAACGAAACTATTTTTATTGGCATGATAAAAGCAAGTGATATTGAACAAAATTAATCGTTTAAAGAAAAAAAAACAAGGGTTCATGTGCTCTGTATTGAGCAATTGCTCGGTTGGATACTTGGATTAATGTTCAATGCCACCAGGTTTGCAAGCGATGAGAGGATTAGATGGTTTAGAGGCACGCTTTGCCACTAGCCCAGCCCACATATATACTGGTCTTATCCAACGAGATCCATCATTGATTTTTTTTTTTTTTTGGTGAGGATTTCTTTTCCGTTGGGAAGAGTTCTCCAGCAACCGATACGTCCTCCTCTGACCACTTCTCATAAAGAACAAGTATTTTGCTGCCCACACCGAGGATACTTGAAAAAAAAAAAAAAAAAAATGCTCCTCTGACCATTATAATTTTATCTATTTCCTACTTCTACATTCCTACAATCCTATTCTAATTCTAAATCTTCCACGCCTGTAAGGACACCTTTTGGCCTTTACAAAATTTAAGCTCAATTCATCTAGTAATTTTCGTCTTATATATCTTCTCTATTGATAACTACCAATGATATATATCAACAGCAAAGGACATTGATTTTTGCTTTGGATGGAAAAGCTGTCTAAATTCAGGTGCAAAACACACCTCAATGCTCAATTCTGTCAGTTTTCAACTAATTCACATGATCAACGCCTCTCAATGCTCTCATAAGCGGTCATGATCGAGAGCTTCTTCGTTTCCCGGAGAAATCTTAGCATATTGACAGAAGGTGTATCCTCTAATTAATAGATTAAGATCATATACAACTGGTTTGTTACTTAACTACGTGATAACTTCTAGCTTTTTATATTTAAAAAATATTCTTTTAAAATTTTAATTATTTACAATATTCTTCTATGTAACTATATTCATAATGCCACATTTCACTTCAATTCTAAATTTTATATTGTATAGATTTTGTCTCAAATTTTAACAGTTTCATATCCACTTTCAAATAATATTATATATTCTTCTATACAAATTTGCAATCAAAGTGAATTTTGACATTATAAGATAAACAAGAATATTGTCAATTATTAACAACCGAGGCTAGCTCGGTTGGTCGTCAACAGCGGCGCGGAAACCATTTCCGCGGTTGGCGCGGGATCGAATCCCGAATGGGATTTCGGTCCCAAATACATAGGTGTGGGAGCAAGGTTGTCTCCCGGGTGGAAGAGGTGTGGGAGCATGTTGTCTCCTGGGTGGCTGTTGGAAGCTGTGTCTTTCAAATTCTTTCATGGAGCTGTCTCAAGATTTCTTTGGGATGTCACGCCTGTCTCCAAATGTGTAAGAATGTCTCAGTATCTTCAGTATAATATGTGTTGAGATATATGTAATTATATACCAATCAAAAAAAAAAGAATATTGTCAATTATTAAGATTTTTAAACGATATTTTTCCAATGTAAAAAGCAAGGGGTTATTTCTTTAGTTAAATAATAACCTGGTTATATAAGATTATTACCTGATTAATTATAGATTCTATTGAATCAACAAATTTAAGGACTGACAGCAAGATAATGAAATGAACAGTCACCTGTAATCAGAGAGTTTGGATTGATAGGTGCAAGGCGGGTAAGTTCCAATTTCATCTGGTGGCAAGATAGGAAGTGCTTGTGTAGGCTCCATTATACAATCATAACCAGTTTCAAGTTGGATTTGACAGGAATTCAACAAAATGAGATTATCGTTCGTGCATGGGCCACTTTCTCATCATGAATGCTGGGAAATTAACATCACTCACCTTTCATTTTCATGATTTCTTCACTTTACAATCAACTAGCAATTGGAATACTAGTGCAGGCTGGCAATTTAAGGATCGTTTGATAACAAGTGCGGGTGGGAAACACAGTTTCTCAACTTTCTCTAACACATTTTTCAAAAGTAATTTGGCATCTAATTAACTATCCAACTATTGTATTTTTTCTATTTTAATTCTTATATTTTAATTATTTTATCACACAAATATCCTATTTCTGTTCACTTGACTTATCTCGTTTCATATTACTTTTACGCTTTTTTTAAAAATATTCTCTTCTTAATTTTCGTACTCCCCTTCCTATCCACATTACCAAATGGTAATTAATCAAATAATGTTTTTAGAAATAAATGGAAATTAGGTATTTTGGAATTTTAATATTATCATGGGTATATTTAAGACCAAGATCAAACATAATAAATACATTTAGAAACAAACCCTAAAAATGACGAAACATGAGATGTGGTTTACGTAGGACTCGTATTTTCAAGAAAAATAGAAAAAACAAAAAAGGGGTCTTATGGTTCATGATTTTTAACTTCTAAGGCCACGCAAAAGTTGGACTTTCCCTAATTAAAAGATTAATCCTAAATGCTACGTGAGGAGTAGCTGTCGTATAATTATCAATGAGTGTGCGACAGGTGTTGAAACTCCGCGTTAAATGGGAAGTTACGATTTAACCGGAAGACGTGGCTAAACACTCCCTTAAAAGTAGAGACGCGAGCGCATCCGACGTTCTAAACGCAGGACCAAACGAACCCGGAGGCTAATAGGAAAAGGCCAGGTTGCTGGCAATCATAACGAGTTCGGAAATATGTCCTCCGCCATAGATCATTTTTTATTTATTTATTTGAATAAAGAGTTGCAGCTCTGAAATTAACATCTGCTATTGGAAACAACCTCTTGGCAATATATGCATGACTAAGTAAGAAATGCTTAACCCCCAAGCAAACTCCAAAAAGAAAGACAACTGTACAAAATCCCTTGTTCTAATGGATAATCGGATTGCAATGACATAAACAATTTTAGGGTGCGTTTGTTTGGGGTAAAAAAATGTCAACCAAAACTTTTCAATCCAAAACTTTTCACTCTCTATAACTACTTTATTTTTTAATTATTTTTTCACATTTTCCTATACAAACTACCCTACTTTTCAATCATTTCTACATAACTACCCATACATATCTATTTTAATTTTATTCTCTTTACTCTTCATCATTACTCCTATTATATCACATCATTTTCTATCAATTTGACAACTTCTACTTCAAAAACTTTTCATCAAAAGTTTTACCTCTAACCAAACACACCCTAAATATAATTTTTTTTTATTAAAAATGAAATGACCCTCGTGCCTTTTTTTTCATGGAATGGATACAACTGATCCAAGTACCTTTTTGTGATGTGAAGCCATGTGGTCATCTCCAATCCTGTTCTCTTCAGTTCATCACATGGCCCACCAAACCTTACATCAGAGTATTTCGATCAAATTAATGACCCACCTCCCATCTGCGTAATTAATGGGGAAATTCGAACTATCTGCCACACATGGCCACGCCACTGCCCCATGTTTCGGACCCTTTTTCTAATTTGGTGCCATTGCATAGATGGATGTATATCCCCTCCTCTCTTCCCACTTTCAGTTTCATGCATCAGGCATGAATAAATCATACGATTCAGCTCACTTCGAATAATCCCCGAACGGAAAGTAAGAAAAACATCTGGTTTATCGGACAAGTTCTATGACGTAGCCAACATAAGCATTGATCCAATAACCAACGGCTGAGATATCTGTATTTTCGTTTGCTATCTTTCTTTCTTTTTTTTTTCTCTGCGTAATGGATCCTCGAAACGGATATATATTATTTTCACTGCATTTCTGAGGAAATGAATGGTCCAGATCATCCCGATAGATTTCTACGACTTGTAAGAAATTGAAAAATTGGGCATCGTGAACTTGGTGGTGGTGAAACCTTCAAAGGAGTGACGCGCCTGGTGTCGGTTTGGTGGGCCACATCTTAGTCCCAGGCTACTACGTTGCTCCTTGGAAATTCAGAAATCCCAACAACCTGTACAGGTTGTTGACATTCCAGAACCTCCAACTGAACGGGACGCGTGGATCAATCCCAACCGACTAGTTAACCATTGCATTTTAAAATTGTTTTTGCAAATTAAGGACCGCTTGCCACACGGTAAAAAGAAAAGGAAACCATATGTTGTAATTTGGGAAAAGAAAAAAAAAATCTTACTTTTCCCCGCATTTTTACATGTGAAGTGATATTTTAATTAATTATTTACCTTATTTTTACTTATTTCTTCATATTTTTTTACAACTACCATTTTTTCAACTTTATCTATTCAATTTAATCATTATTCTTATTGTATTACATCAATCTTTTACTAAATCTTTTTTTTTCCAAATACACTTGTCATATATGATTTGAGATTAATTAGGCTTTTCGTAAGTGTACATAATATGTTTAACTTTTAATTTAAAAAATACTCAGTACATTTTAAAATTTTCAAATATACCTACTATGTTTGTATCTAATCCTAAAAGAGGGATGATCAGGTGCGGCCCCACATGGGGGGTCCCACGAGTCCAGTTGTAAGATACATTTTTTTTATAAACTTGTAAAGTTAAGTGTATTTAATCTAAAAATGAAGTTTTACCCTTTTTAGATGCTTTTACGTATTTTTATTTTTAAACACAGTGGTATTTTTGTAATTTTTTGTCTTAAAATATTATGAAAATGTCACTATGTTTAAAAAATAAAAAAAACTTAAGAGCATCCAAAATTAGTAAAATTTGATTTTTAAATTAAATGCATCTAACTTTACGTGTTTATAAAAAATTTAAAAAATAATTATGAGGGTCTCATAGTCGGACACATGAGATTACCCCTCCCCCATCCTAAAAATGTTCATTCCACTACAAAAGTTAATAAACATCGTTAGCCTGTATATGAAATTATTAATATGCCTATAAAATTTAGATTTGATTCAAAAAAATGTCATAATTCACCATTATCTTAATTGTACGAGAGTTATAAATCTGTAGGACCATAATATCATCTCCTTCCACTTCATTTCATCTTTTATTATTTTATACTAGGGATATTTTGAGCATTTATGAAATATAACCAACATTTAAAGAGATATCCTTGAGCATTTATGAAATATAACTAACACTTAAAGAGATATCCGTTAACCTGCAAAACAGACTTTAATGGAATAAATATTTTTGAAATTTAATATAAACATAATGAATATATTAAGAATTTTTCAAACATAGTGGATACATTTAAGAAAAGCCCGAACTAATTATCTATCCTAATTTTTATATTATTGCTTCAAAATTTTAATCATTTTCAAATATGCTCATACAATTATTTTATCTATTTGCTACTAATCATTACTTCATTATATATTTATATTACATCATATCCTCATTTTTTATCTTTTACCAAATGGATACTTAAATTCTAATTCATTTAATTTACAAGTGAACTCTTTTCATTTAGTTATGAATCAAAATTTCCACTGGTTTTGAACACAATCTAACGATCTTTTTATTTTCATGGTAATATAATATATTAATATTATTCAAACCATTCATTATATTTATTTTAAGATATTAAATTACAATCTAAAAAAATAGTTTAATTGCGATCTTGGGTGGGCCACAAAATAAAATCATGTTATGATAAACATATTGTCATTAAAATTATTTAATATTTATAAAGGGCCTTTTTAGCTAAATAAATAATGTTAAATGTCATTGAATTTTTGTATTAATGTGAAGATAATAAATTTTTATTGGTATATTTACATCCATCATAAATATCTATTACACTGAAGCCTTTGAAATATTCTTACAATTTTAAGTAGACAATCTAATCTCATCTAAAAATTTGAAGATACAACTTCATCTAATAAACTTGGAGAAAGTAATACACTCCCGTCGAATTGAAAAATCTGGAGATATAACTTTACCTAAGAAACTTAAAGATATAGCTCAACAAATAAACAAAAACACATAGCTACCGAAGAAATAGGGGAACAAAATGCCTCCAGCAGCACTATTCAAACCTTTTGCCTACTACTCTGGGCACAATGGTGCTACCAATCGGCAAAGGCCGGTTGCCACAACAAATAGATTATTGTATTATGATTGAAAACAACCCATTGTTTTGAACGATAACCCCTTTTACTTTGGTATTTGTGTAACAAATCTATAAGTCATTAAATATTGTAAAATAAAATATGAAATCTTAATAATGTAATTTGAAATATATATTAAAATTTCAACTTGTGTATCTTTGAAAAAATTTCTAAGAACTGTTTTAGGACTTGCTTATGATATGAGTTGAGATGTGATATAAAATATACAGCAATTAAAAAAAAAATTAATTTTTATACTTATTAATTTGAAGCATCGAATGTCAATCTTCATTCATCATTTAACAAAATTAAATTTACACATTTTGCAATTCAGTTAGCCTTATGTAAATACACGAAGAAAAATGTCTAATTTATAATTACGCAAAATAGAAGATTTTTTTTGGTAAAATTTGCTAAAATTTCAGTCAAGTTTGTTATGAAATAAATATATGCGCGTATCTTTATTTTAAATGTACGTTGTTAATCCTTAATTGTTTTAGATTCATCAAACCGAAGTCCTTATCAGTAAAACCACGCGTCCTCGACGTAACATCAAGCCCCACCGGAAGACCGGTTGGCTATTGGACCGTCCGACCCTCTTATCCATTCCCCGCCGGCCCCACACGCCCAAGAACAGTTACGTCTCCCTTCCACGTCGCCACGTGGCTGCTCGATCAACGGCATCCCGACACTTACGAGGAACCAATCAACGGTCGGCAAAGGACGATGGGGCAAAAAAAAAAAAAAAAAAGCTATTTAAGATGACAAAAGGCACCAGCAGGTGGGCCCCACTCCGATGTCGTTATCAGTAAGCATCGAACGCACGTGGCAGCCGCGAAACTCTCCGTTGTCCTACAGGTGCGCCCCTTTCGTCACTTGGAATGAGGATTAGAACAGTTAATGGACTGTCCGATGGATCGTTCTAATCCCTAAGCCAGCATGGTCCGCGTCTCCCCTCACGGCCATCATAAGTTTCAAGGACTGTCCTCGCGTGGCAGTCTTTGCACTGTTAAAATTGGTTTTCCGTCACTTGGGGGTCGGTCGGACTCCGATCCTACGCATTGTGCCCATCCATAGTATTCCTTTCCTCTTGTCCTTCAGGCGTTACTCAAGAAATGCAGATTGTATCGGTTATCACTTGAGCAAGTTGTCAACATGGGTGTGTACACTGCGTTAAGATAAAGAAGTTCATGTTCGAAATTGAGAAGGTTCACTGGTCTCATTTCCCCTCATTGATATATAATCAGCGAGCAACAAAGTACGTTTGTTCCGGAAAAATTGATCACTGACAATATACTAGTTGCGTACGAAGCGATCCATGGCTTCAAATCTGGATATTTCCAACCCTCCAGGGGCCTTAGGCAGGGAGACCCACTATCCCCATACTTGTTTATCATTTGTGCCGAGGGCTTATCTGCACTTATCTCTAATGCGGTTGCACAGGGGAAGATTCATGGTATAAGGCTCAACCCACAGGGGCCAACCCTCTCCCATTTGTTATTTGCGGACGACACTCTCATCTTCCTTCGGGCTACATGTTAGGATATAAGAAACTTCATGATCATCCTAAATCAATACTCGGAGGCGTCAGGACAGATGATCAATGTTGATAAAACATCAGTTTTCTTTAGCCCAAATGTGGGAATCAACTCAAAGGGGGCAATCACCCATCTGTTAGGCTCCTTGGGGCAGGAATTTCATCAATATCTTGGCCTACCTGCATGGTTGGGTAGATCCAAGAAGGGAATGTTCAAGGGACTAAAGGAGCTTATATGGCAAAGGATACAAGGATGGAAAGGAAGACTACTCTCCTGGGGAGGAAAAGAGGTGCTGATTAAGGCGGTTGCTCAAGCTATCCCGACATACACAATGAGCATATTCCTGATGCCTAAATCGTTCTGTAGTGAGATTAATGGACTATTAAGCAGATTTTGGTGTGGCGAAAACGGAAACAAGCATAAGATGAGTTGGGTAGCCTGGAAAGACATGTGCAGATCTAAGCTGTCAGGAGGGCTTGGCTTCAGAGACATTCAAAACTTCAATTATGCTCTTCTTGCCAAACAAGTTTGGAGGTTAACAACCTCAACCAATTCGCTGTGTTTCAAGGTTTTAAAAGCCCGTTACTTCCCGAATGCTGATATTTGGGATTGCAAGGAGAACCCTTCATATTCATTCACATGGAGGAGCATACTAAAAGCAAGAGGGGTAATCCGAGATGGATGCAAATGGCGGATTGGAAACGGGGAACGGGTAAGGTTCTTCACAGATAGATGGACGGACACCAGATTACTCAAGGTCGGGCCCCTCCCACTTTCCATCTCTGAAAACGTGACAGTTAGCCATTTCATTAACAAGAAAACAAAGACTTGGAACAGGGAGCTTATTGTCGCGACTGTGGGAAACCAGGGATGGTGCGATATAAACACTATCCCCCTCTCTCCAAATGTTGTGGATGACTGTCTCTTTTGGAAGCATGAACCAAATGGAGCCTTCTCTATCAAATCGGCATATAAAGTTCTCTACTCTGGTGATGAGGCCTCCCGTGACGCTGCCACCTATCAAGCCATATGGCAAACAAAGCTACCAAGCAAAGTGATAATCTTTGTGTGGCGACTCCTTAGGAATGTTTTGCCCACATTGCAGAATCTGTATGACAGGGGTGTTGCTGTGGATCCTTTCTGTTTGTTTTGCAAGTCCGAGGCCAAGGATGTCAATCATCTGTTTCTGAGATGTGAGTGCACAGGGGGAACGTGCCGGAAAGTGGGTTGTGTTACCACACGGGGGTTAACGGTTCACGAAATTTTGAGAATGTTAACTCAAAAAAATAGGTCCTATGATCTAGCAATCTTTATCCTGTGCTGTTGGCTGGTGTAGTATCTGCGGAATTCCTTCAGGGATGATGGCGCACGGCCGAGTTTCACAGATACACTTGAATGGTGCGTGGATTTCTTTGAGGATCATAGAAGAGCTAAGGCCCTCATGTTGGGTGGCAGTTTGGACCGTCCGCTGGTGCCTCGGTGGACCAAACCGCCATACGGGACTTTCAAGATCAATGTTGATGCAAGGAAATGCAAGGATAGGGATTCGATGGGCTTTGCGGCGGTCATCAGGGACTCTAGGGGCCTCTTTGTTGCTTCTCAGGGATGGAGGCGGGGGGGGGGGGGACATGGAGTCCCTGCTCATGGAAGCCAATGCCTTTCTTTTGGGGGTCAAGTGGGCTATCAACCTCACTTTGGGGAACATACTCATTGAGACAGACTCTCTCCTTCTGTGTAACTTCTTGGCAAATGAAGGATCGATTTCTGCACCGGTAGGGGTCTCATTGACGAAATTAAGGTTTTTCTATCCATGGCTCCCCACATTTCAATCAATCATGTTTTAAGGAAGGGAAATGTTGTTGCCCACGCTTTAGCTGATGTGATGTCTTTTTCTGTTTTGGATCACCAAACTTGGTGGGGTAACCCCCCCCCAAGCCATTTTGGAAATGAAATCATGGATCTCTCAATCCCGTTACCCTTCCACAATGAAAGGGGATCGGGATAGGGTTGTGTCCGTTCATCAAATATATATATATACATATATATATAGCTTCATTAAAAAATGCAGAAATAAATTGTACGAAGAATTGACTTTGGTGGAATAAGCCCACTGCACGTAGCATTCAGGTGCTCTATTATTCCACTTCGGTTAATCAGTTTGTCGTGGACAAGGATTCCTGCGGAAGGGTCCACAAGCTGAGGGTGTGTAACTAACAATGGACAGCTCATATTTGGAGTAGGGGTGCAACTTGGGCTGGGTTGAGCCCGAACTTGGCCCGCCAAACTCGATTTTGAACGGTATTGAAACTTATTTTTTCGTAACCCGAACCTAAGGAACTCGATTTGTAAATATAATAGGATTAGCGTTCAAGTGAACCAGAGCCCGATTTTCTATTTTATATTTATTATAAAATATATTATATATACTATTTAAATAATATTTCCTTATATTCTTCATATTTTATGTTATTATATCTATATTTGAATACATGTTTGGCATATTGTAATTTTATTATAAATAAAATATATTATTTTTATTTCTATCATTTACTTTTACGCTCATTAATTTTCTTCATTTATCTTATTTTTTTATGTTAAATTTTTTCTAAAAATATTCTTTATATTACTATTTTTAGAAAATTTGTAATTTGATTATATATTATTATATTTACTTACATGATTTGTTATTATTATTTATTCATATGAAATTCTAAACTTATCACTTTTAAATAAAATATAAATTCCAACCCGAAACTTAACTCGAACTCGATTTTCAAAAATAGGGTTTAGTTTTAGGTTTTACAAATAGAGTTAGAGTTAGGGTTAGGGTTAGGGTTGATGTTTTATAAATAGGGTTAAGGTTAGGGTCGAAGTGAACTCGAGTTTCATGAGCCCGAGTTGCACCCCTAATTTGGAGTCCACAAAAGCTTATGATTAGTACATTCTAATCCAAATGCTACCTGCGTCATGAAGAATATATTACGTAATTGAATGGTCAATTTTTTTAGGACCATGCTTCTATTATTTAACTCCTGCCGATGATTAATAGGAAATCCACTTTATCCATTGTAGTTGATATATTTTATATTATCATGAAAATTCTTTTATCTGTATAATTCCATTGTGTATGAACCTCAACTACAAATGCATAAAGTCAATGTGATAAAATAATTTAATGTCAAATATTAATTTTAAAGTTATATTTTCAATCAAAACTATTTGAAATATAATTCTTATGTGGATACCACCTGTGGCTACTGCAGGCGACAAGGAACATGGTTTGTTAGATGGGTTTAAGTCCCTTCTCTTTGGTGGAGAGAAGTTTTTACAAAACAATCCTCTTGAAATGAGAGTTTTATAATTTCCTACTTGATTGCAGAGTATTTTAGAAATTTTCTCTTGGTACAGGGGTGTTTATAGAAAATATTTCTTCATAATATGAGGGTCGTGAATGTGCCTTATTGTAATATTAAGTTATCACATTGTACAAATATCAATAAAAAAAATTCTTATGTGTATAAATAATTCTACAAAGTATTACTACATTGTGGTACATATGTAAATGTATATCAACATTTTTATAATTTGCACATACATATATTTGTTTTTAAGCAAATGTGGCCTAATGTATATCTTTGATTTCTTAGTTAAACAAGTAATTTTAAATACAGGAATTGTTTGTTAACCAACAAAAATTTTCAATCTAAAAATTTTTCATTCTCCACAACTACTTTATTTTTTCATTATTTCTTCACTTTTTCTTATACAACTATCATATTTTTCAATTATTTCTACACATCTACTTATATATTTAACTTATCTATTTTAAGTTTATTTTCTTTACTCCTTATCATTATTCCCATCATATCACATCATTTTCTTATATTTTAAAATTTTTACATCAAAATTTTTTATCAAAAGTTTTATAACCTATTAAACACTCAATGTTCAAAATGGAAAATTCCATGTGAAACTATTTCTATATAACTTGGTTCTCATACTTTTAACTTTTTTAATGATCTTAATCGTACTGTAAACTTTAAATTAAATAACAAAAAATAAATGTCTAACCTTTCAATCAGCACAATTATTATAGAAGGGAGCATTTCCCACGTGGGTGACGTGGACAGCTTGACACACCGGTTAGCATATGGAAGCGGAGTACATGTAATCTGCTTAAAGCGTAACATTCTAGCACCCTACAAAGGCTCCTGGCCCGGACGGAATGTCCGCTGGCTTTTTCTAGGAACATTGGAATACGGTGGGTCAGGAGGTTTTTCTTTGGTGCAAAATGTTCATGGAGGAGACAAATCCCGCTGTGCAGGCTTCCCAACTTAGTTCTGTCAACTCCACTACACTGATATTGATCCCGAAGAAGGCTGGTGCTCAAGAGTTGTCTCAATTTCGCCCAATTAGTCTTTGCAATGTGGCATACAAGATCTTGGCTAAGGTTCTGGCAAACAGGATTAAGCGGTGCCTCCATGAGGTCATCAGTGACCACCAAAGCGCTTTCGTTCCGAGTCGGCTCATCACTGATAATATGCTGGTTGCCTATGAAGCCATCCATTATCTTCGCAGAAGGCAAGGTCGGAAACGAAAAGAAATGGCAATAAAGTTGGACATGTCCAAGGCATATGATAGGGTTGAGTGGGTATTCCTCCATCAAATATTGGATGCAATGAATTTCTGCCCGCGCTAGATTAATTGGATCTTTTGCTGTGTATCCATTGTGAAGTACAGGGTGAATGTCAATGATTTTAAATCAAGGTATTTCCAACCTCAGAGAGGCTTGCGGCAAGGGGACCTGCTATCCTCTTATCTATTTATTTTGTGTGCTGAAGGGCTCTCTGCTCTCATCACCAATGCGATTGTCTGCTCTTGCATTCATGGGATCAAAATCAATCCTCGGGGGCCTATACTTACTCATTTACTGTTCGCGGACGATGTCATTATTTTTCTGTGGGCTTCTTCTTTAGACGTCATAAACTTCTTGGCTATCATCCAAAAATACTCAGAGTCTTCTAGGCAGGTTGTCAATGTGGACAAGACAGCTGTTTTCTTCAGCTCCAACACCGATTTGGCTTCTCGGGAGCATATAAATTCTTTACTGGGATCTATGGGCCACGAAATTTAGAACTATCTGGGACTACCTGCCTGGTTAGTGAGGTCTAAGCGGATGATGTTTAAGGGCTTGAGGGAGAGGGTGTGGAGGAAAGTTCAATGATGGAAGGGAAGGTTGCTCTCATGGGGCGGTAAAGAGATTCTCATTAAGGCGGTTGCACAAGCGATCCCGACATACACGATGAGCACTTTCTACTTCCGAAATCTTTCTCTTCGGAACTTTATGGAATGCTAAGCAGGTTCTGATGGGGGAACATGGAGGAAAGCGCAAGATGAGCTGGGTGGCATGGAAGGATATGTGCAAGACAAAGTTCTCAGGCGGGCTGGGCTTTCGGGACCTAAACACATTCAATTATGCTCTTCTCGCAAAGCAGGTATGGCGGCTTAATACTCCTTCCAACTCATTGTGCTATAAGGTCCTAAAAGCAAGATATTTTCTGAATGAGGATATTTGGAGCTGTCACGCAAAACCATCGGATTCTTTCACGTGGAGGAGCATCCTGAATGCTAGAGATGCGATTCGTTTTGGATGCATGTGGCGGATTGGCAACGGAGAGCGGGTGCAATTTTTTAAGGATCCCTGGTTGGACACTATGGTCACCAAGGCGGGGGCCCTCCCATTATCAATCTCGGACAACGTCAATGTGAGCCACTTCATTAACGAGGCCTCTCGGTCATGGATTAAGGAGCGCATAGTGGCGTCCGCGGGTGACATTGGGTGGCGGGCGATCAATTAAATTCCCTTCCCCTCTTCTGCACAAGAGGATCTGAGGTTCTTGAAGTTTGAGCCTCACGGTGCCTACACTGTTAAGTCCTCTTACAGGGTGCTCCGCTCGGGATTTGGTTCCTCCCCCAATCCTCCGTCTACAAGGCAATCTGGCGAACAAAGCTCCCATCCAAAATCATCATTTTCAGCTGGAGACTGTTCATGGATGGACTCCCGACGTTTCTCAACCTGCGGTACAGGGGCATTGACGTCGATCCCGTGTGCCTTTTCTGCAGAGCGGGTCTTGAAGATACCAACCATTTATTCTCTGAGTGTGTTCTTACCAGGGGGATCTGTTTGAGGGCCGCCAGACACATTTCTCCGTCTGCCACTATTCAGGAGATCATCACTTCCCTTGCGGTGAGCCACAGGCCAAATGACCTTGCTTTCTTCATCCTCTGCTGTTGGAGGATCTGGTACCTGCGAAATACACTAAGGGCTGAGGGGACCCAACCGGACCTCTCCAAAACCTTTGATTGGTGCAAGGAATATTTGGAGCAACACCGCAGGGCTGCCCCCCTCATCCTTGGGGGCGCGGTTGATCGACCACTGGTCCCCAGATGGACCAAACCACCAGATGGATCTCTCAAAATGAATGTTGATGCCCGAATTATTGATCGGACTTCGTCAATGGGCTTTGCGGCGGTTATTCGGGATTCCAAGGGCTCCTTCATCGCGGCTAAAGGTTGGCAACAATGCGGCTCGATGGAACCTCTACTCCTTGAGGCACATGCCTGTCTCTTAGGGGTCAGATGGGGTCTCGAGCTCAACCTTGCAAAATTCCAAATTGAATCAGATTCCCTCCTCCTTGTCCACTTCCTGTCTATGGAGGGCCCCATCTCCTCCCCGGCTGGTTTGGTGATCGATGAGATCAAGGCTATCCTTCAATCTTCCAATTTCGTCTCAGTGCATCATGTTCTTAGGCAAGGGAATACTGTAGCACATGCTTTGGCTGATTTTGTTTCGGTTTCTGTTATGGATCAACAGGTGTGGTGGGACAACCCCCCTCATGTTATACACGAGAAAATCTGTATAGATAATTTTTTGGCAATGAATTACTCGGATCACTTTATCCAATCTCCCTTCCAAATTGCCAGGGAGCGAGGATAGGGTGTTTCCTTCTCATCCAAAAAAAAAAAGGAATGCGATGACGCCCCCAGCTGTACGGCTCAAATACAAATTTGTATCGTTATTTTGAAGATAATTTCTCAATGCTAGCAACTCACAGAAACTTGCCGTGCTAATTAATAGCGGTCCCTATAGATTGCAATGGTTAGGGATCGGGTAAATGGCCCCGGTTATATGCACCCGGATGTATTCTTTTTATTTTTTAAAACTTTTTTCATAAAACGGTTAATATAAATGTATTTAATATGTATATATATGATGACTTTTAGATTTTTTTATTTTTAAAAATTAGTGGTAATTTTTTAATAATACTGATTTTTAAAAATATGAAAAGAATCTAAAAAACTCCCAAAATGATAAAAATTGATTTACACGTTAAATAAACTTAAATTAACATTTGTGAAAAAAATTTCTAAAAAAATATAAGCGTATGCACCTGGGTGCATAGAGACTCATGTTGGCCCCGAGTTAATGGCAAAACCCAAGAGGGGAGGGGTGAATTGGGTTCTGAAAAATTCTTTGATAAATTAAAACTTAACCCCTTATAATTTCAATCCCCTTGATGAAACGTGATATGAGATAGAATGAGAGGGTGCAAATGGAATATAAAAATGTAAACAATCAAACCAAACAAGAGACAACAATATATAGTGGTTCGGGCAACCTTCCCTACTCCACTCTTCCAAGCACACACCCGTTGTGTCTTGGGTTCCACTATTGTATTTTCAATACAATCTAAAGCACCCGCTCTCTTCTAGATTCTAGCTCTAGGGGGCATATACAATAATCACTTGTTGGTGATACCAACTCCAACCAACCAAGTCCAATCTATTGGTGAGACAAACTCCAACCAATCAAGCAAAACCCGTTAGTGAGACAAACTCAAACCAACCCTCTGTTTTGCTTCTTCTTGAATTCGGTCTCCAATACCGATCCAAGGCAACAACACAAAACAAAATAGACAAAAGAGAAATTACACTTTACAACGTGTATTCGATAAGCTCCGGAAGCTCCTTGTCTTGTGGAGATGATAATCTTTGAAGCACACTTGAGAGTTGTAGCACTTGAAGCTTCAATAGTTGTTCAAATAACTTCAACACACTTGAATATTAGAAGATGAAAGCCCAACATGTGTTTTCCTCTTTCTTTCCTCCTTCTCTCTTCTCTCCACGTTCATTCTTCAATGGTATATATAGAGGAAAAAAGATTCTAGCCGTTGGAGTGGAGGTTCACGTGCATCTAGAGCTCCAACGTTCGAATTTTCGACCGTTACGAGTTGAAGTCGCAAGTGGAGTCGACTTCGGATGAGTGGAGTCGACTTCGGATGGGTGAAGTCGACTTGGAATGCGACTTTGCCTTGTTAAAACTCGCTGTCAACTCTCTGATCAAAATTCCATCTTTGAAGTCGCAGGTGAAGTCGACTTGGGACAAGTGAAGTCGACTTCGGTTTTGTGAAGTCGACTTGGGATGCGACTTCACTTTGCTGTCTGTCCGCAGTAGCAGGCGAAGTCGACTTAGGTCTGGGACTTCACCCAAGTCGCAAGTGAAGTCAACTTGGCTGTGGGACTTCACTTTGCTGAACTTGCAATTCGTGAACTTGAACTCTTGAAACTTAAATTATTTTACATTTTCATTTTCATACACATAATTAGAGACAAAATATCTGAGAACAATTAGACAAATTTATTAGATCCTTTTTAATGATATTTCAATTATTTGTTAATCATCAAAATCAAATTAATCATTCTTAAGGCAAGCATATTTCCAACAACTCAATGCACCCTGGCGCATTTAGGCTCAATGCATCCAGACGCATACAACCGGAGGCCCAGCTAAATAGGCTATTAGCTCTTTATGATGAAATATGCTCAATTGATATGATCGAGGGTTGGTTTAATGGTTCGTCCACAGTTAAAAATTTAAAATTCAATAAGTTTTTAGCGGTAGAATTAATTAGGGCTCGGATATATTTATCTTTTCATAACAGGGTTGTAGCTTATTTCAAAGGATATAAGATAATTGAATAGAATTTATACCATCATTCTCAAAACAGCGTTTCAATACAGCGTTTTTAATTTTCAAGATATTTTTTATTTTTATTTTTTATTTTTGCCGTTCAAAGGATATAAGATAATTGAATAGAATTTATAACAAAGTTGTCAATACAGCGTTTTTAATTTCCAAGATAGCTTTTTATTTTTATCAATGTTTTATTCTTTGAAACACGTCTTTGGCTAATGATTTAGCAAATTCCTAGAAATATAGCTACAAATAGAAGTTTGGGAAGACTTGCAGAGGTATGCACACAAGTTTTGCTCTTTTGCTTTCAGCCACCCCAGCCCAATTTATGCCAAGCTCGAGATGAATGCTAAAGTATGCATTCAGGAAAAAAAAAAAAAAAAAAAAAAAAAAAAAAAAAAAAAAAAAAAAAAAAAAGGGTATGCATTCATCGTTTGATTTCAGCCGCCAGATCAGCTGCGTAAAATTAGATGGCTGGAAGGCGTGGTTGAATAAATGTAACAAAATTTCTGTGGGAATTGGATAATTCATACGGACTTTTTCCAAACCATACAAGATTGTTAGATTGAATTTGTAACTACAGTGAAAATAGTATAATTTGTATTAAGAATAAGTAAAATTGTATTGAAAATGGTAAAAATTGTGTCGAATTTTGAAATTGCTGTCTTTAGAATTGAGAAATTATCTTCAAAATAACGATACAAATTCAATCTTGTATGGTTTGGAACATACAATAATTACAAATTTCGAATTTTTTAATTAATCAAGCAGGTACCTGACTGAATGCACCCGGGTGTATTTCACTTATTTTTTTGAAATTTTTTATAAAAATATTACTATAAGTATATTTAATATTCGTGTAAATTTTTACCATGTTTTGAAACTTTTAGATTTTTTATTCTTTAAAATTATATTTTGTAATTCATAAATTACAAAAATGCCTCTAATTTTAAAAAATTAAAAAGTATCTAAAAATGATAAAAATTGATATATATTAAATATACATAGATTAACAGTTGTATAAAAAATTTTAAAAATATAAAAAAAATTAGTTTTTGCACC
Organism: Annona cherimola; assembly: GCA_030490835.1. NCBI lineage: Eukaryota > Viridiplantae > Streptophyta > Magnoliopsida > Magnoliales > Annonaceae > Annona > Annona cherimola. Next base: position 20,715,768 of record CM059972.1, on the reverse strand, counting down.
CGGATGCACCTAAGATAAGTGCACCCGAGTGCACTGTACGGTGACTCATCGAGCAGGCAATTTCAGGGAACTTTCCAGATCTGCGTGGAAAGTATTCTCGCGACTGAGATAAAGGATCATTCTCACTAAAAATATCTTTGTCGTGTCTGTTACATCCTCCTGAATGATTGATACATCTTCATACAAAATTAGGTATTAGATGATAATAGAAGAAAAAATTCTGAAATGGCTCCTTAGCATACGTTCAAAACAGTAAAAAGGGTAAGTATTTCGCAATTGGCAAAACAAGTGAGGGAAACAAGCATTAAAAAAATTTTAAAAAGTGAGAAAAAAATAATGTGGCGGAGGTAATAATTAGTAGCAAAATCAATAAACGTAAAATAATTATATGAAAGAAATATGAAAATTTAAAATATAGAGATAATAATATAAAAAGTAGGACACTTAGTTAATCAAAAGTTAAATCATATTAAAAGATGTGTAGGTAGTTATTAATTTTTTAGTAAATAGAAAATGGACCTTATTTTTGAAAAAAAAAGCTAATGAAGCATTACTATTTAACTTCTATGAGCTTGTAACGTGAGTTTATGTGATGACAGTATTGAGTTATAATACCTATCTACTTATAACCGGCACATATTTAAGCAAATGTTTAACTGATTTTTTACAGAAAATGTTGAACCGATTTAAATGGCCCCATTTGCATCATTATATAAAAATCTATTACATCTATTCTGTTTAAAATATCATATCTAATTAAAAATTTATTATTTTGATATCAGAATAGACAGCGATGATTCGCAAAATAAGTACAATTTTAGAATAAATATAAACTTGTTAAAACATAAATCTTGATTAAAATAAAAGTAAGTAATATTGTTAAGTAAATAATAAAAAATGGATATGTTGGACCAATGAAGTGATGCAAATGTAGCCCAATATTCATATTGAAATCCAGACCGGTTCGAAAATATATCTTTTTATTTCTTTGAAAAGTTTTTAGAAACATGTTAATCTATTTATATTTAATTTATAACCTAAAATTTACCATTTTTGATATGTGTATATATATACCCTTATATTTAAAAAATTCAAAATAAATATATACACATATCAAAAATGGTAAATTTTAGGTTATAAATTAAATATAACTAGATTAACATATTTTTAAAAAATTTCAAAAATTTATTTTTGGATCAGTCTAGATTTTAGACTAGTCTAAAAAGATCATTTGGCCTTAAATTGGTGAAGCATCTACTTAAAAGAAAAGTGATCCGGTTAGCAGGAGCTAAGCGAACATCTCACTTAGCTCACATTAAAAAACTTATTTACAACACTTTTTTATAATTTTTTTTGTACACTTATTTATCTAAGTGTATTTAACATATAAACTAAGTTTTACCGTCTTAGTTTATATGTTAAATACACTTAGATAAACAAATATATAAAGAAAAAATAAAAAAATTATCATAAATTAGTTTTTTTTAGGTAAGTTAAGAAAGAAATTTGATTAGCCCGTAGTTAACTGGATGATTCCTCTGCTTAAGTGTCAATGGTCATACCCTTTGTCGTATATCCGCCGAAGACACCGAAGTGCCTATGTTGCACGGGTGTGTCGGTTCGGAATTCGAAGACGTTTTGTCGTATATTGCCGTTTAAGAGTAGAAAATACAATTACAATACACGCACATATGCGGACAAACCCACAAAAGTGAGATACATTCGCTCCGTCCGCAAGCCTTCAATGGCTTTTGGTGGCGGCGTGACGATCACCCGCGTCCAGCCTCGCACAAGGACTGATGGGAACAATGGCAGAATTTCTCCGTCCATTTGGTATTAATGATTAATAAAATCAACAATGGCGGAATTTTACTATCCATTTGGGATTAAGGATGAGTAGTAAAATAGTTAACCAGGTGTGTTTGATTATGTTATTGAAGATTTTGATGATAACAAAAAATAGACTGGTAATGTGTTTGCTGTTGATTTAAATTGATCATATATGTAAATAGGAGCATATCTTTAGATCGGACATAATCATGATTGGTTGTCATTAGGTCCAATTGGTTATCATTAAGTGTAAATGGTTATCATTGGTCGTATTTTGGTTGGAGATTGATTGAATTTTTGATAAAGATGAGTTAAACATTGACTATACTCTTCATAAGGATGAGTTGATTTGAAAAACCTTATATTTGTGATTTCTTGGGATGTTAAACTTATTTTAATTCATGCGGATTGTGATTATGTAAATAAGTTTCGTAATTTTTAGAGAAAAAATCGATTTCTATGAAATAGGGAAAATGTCATAAGTTTTGACACTAAAAGGTTGACTGATAATTCGTCATGAGCTCTGTCTCCAAATTAGTCGATGTTTTAAACTAAAAGATCAGATGTTCTTAAAGGCCAAATGTTTTCCGACAAAAAGTCGATTGTTTTCAGGCAAAAGGTCTATTATTTTTTGACAACTAGTAAGATGGAAAAGATAGCTTGTGTGAGCTATTATAGCTATAATTTCCCACCATCGACCTACATTTTCGAGGATGCATTTGTGACTATAAAAGGGAGTTCAAGGCCAATGCAAAAACACAATTTTTTAGAAAGGAACTTGTGAAGAAAAGCCAGAAGATCAAAGAGGAGAGGTGTTGCTCAAGTCTTTAGTGTTTTCACTTAAAGATCTCGTGCAAATCATACTGCTTATGAGAATGCACTAATTTGATTTGCCTTTTCCTCTTTTGAATTTATTTTTTTGTATTACTTTGGTGTTGATAATTATCAAACCAAGAAAAAGTAAATTAAGGCTATTGATTACTTTGCTAGCCACCTGGAAGCTGGAGCTAGAGACACTTGCTTGAAATGTACTTATGCTAAGAAGTTGACTAATTGAATCCAAGCATTGTGTACTAGGAGAGTGGAATAGGCTGAAGGGACTAGGGGTGCAACTTGGGCTCATGAAACTCAGGTTTATCTTAATCCAAATCCTAACTCTATTTATAAAACATTAATATGAATTTTAACCTTATTTATAAAACTTAAACTTTAGTCATATTTCTGAAAAATCGAGTTTAGATTGAGTTTTAAGTTAAAATTTAGGTTTATGAATTCACATTTTACTTAAAAGTGATAAGTTTAGAATTTTATATGAATATGTAATAACAACAAATCTTGTATGTAAATGTAAACAATATAAAGAATATTTCTATAAGAAAATTTAACAGTGTAGACAAGATAAAAGAAGAAAATTAATTGGCGTAAAAGTAATTGATGAAAATTAAAGATAAATAAAAATAATATACTTTATTATTAATAATTATGATATGTCGAACATGTATTGAAACATAAAAATAAATAATATAAGATACACAAATACAAAGATGAGATATTATATATGTAATATATTTTATAATAAATATAAAATGAGAAATTGGGCTTGGGTTGAAAAAGCAAGTTTTAACACTCTTGAAAATCGGGTTTGGTGGGCCAAGTTCAGGCTCAACTCAACCCAAGTAGTACCCTTAAAGGGGACCAAACCATTATAATTGCATTGTTTTTGTGGTTTTGAATACATTGTGGCTGAACTTGTAGTTGATTCATGATTAGTATTAGTACTTGGTGCACATGCCGTTGGTCATGGGATCACGTTCCATATGGGATGTCTCTACTATGAGTAAGAGTTGTTATCTCTTAGCTGGCGATCTTTTGGCCTCATCCTTTATTAATAGTAAGAAAAATTGTAAGGACATTTAGAGTGAATTTGTAAAATGAAATAAGATAAAGATGTATAGATTTTCGGGTTTAATTTGTAATATGAGTTTAGATGATATATAATTGTATAAGATCGAGAAAAAAAGATAAGCAGTAAAATCTTTCAAAAAAAGAATGAATACTAAAAGAAAATTATTGTAATATGAGAGAAAATTATTATTATGGGTGTGTTTGTTTATACTACAAATTTTTTAATTAAAAATTTTTTACTCTCTACAAATAACCTATTCTTTAATTGCTTATTTATATCTTCTTTTATAACTATTTTACTTTTCAATCATTTTTATACATTATCCATACAATTAATTTATCTATTTTAACTGTATTCTCTTTATTCCTCATTATTATCCATATTAAATCATAGCATTTTTGTACTATTTTTAAATTTTTATATCAAAACTTTTTTATCGAAATTTTTTATCACTTCTTAAACACACACTATAAATAAAATAAATAAAGATAACAAATAATGAATAGATAATAATAAAAGGATCCTTATTGTGGAACCAATCCTCTAAAATTGACTACAAAGAATCTCTCTTTTTGAGACCCACTTTGATAATAAGATAGAAACTAAATTGATCATATTATTTAGTATAATTTATTGTATCATAGTATTAAAAACTATTCACTTGTAGTGTCAATAGGATATACCAAAGTTGGTTATATACACCATGATGTATTTTAAGCTAAAATATAACATTTATTTTTAAATTATTTACTTTTTATTTGATTTTTCTTTTAAATATATTTTCTAATTGTCTTTAATCTGTATATCAAGTTTTTTCAATTTACAATACTTTTACCATTTTATTTTTTATTTTTAAAAAATCATCAATTTCAGGGGCATTTAAGTCATTTTTGTTCTTAAAAAACTTAATTTTAAAAAAATCAAAAATAAATATGTAAAGTATTGTAAAATGGCAAAACTTTGTATATAGATTAAATATACTTAGAAAAATGTATTTATGAAAAAATAAATAAAATAACTAATTGTACAAATAAATAAATGTTGTATTTTAATCTAAAATACATCATGCCATATATATTCAAGCCCTAAATATACCCTCTTAAAAATACGTAATTATTTATAAATTATAAAGAATAGTCAGATTTTCACACATATTATGATAATTTACCAAATCATTTATCTACATCGGAAGGATGTCTTAGGAATACAAGAGGATAATTGTAATCCAACCACATACCATCACCCCAGCATTATGTCATCAAGTATACCAAGTGAAAATTTTCATGCTAAAGACCACATGGTAGATGTAAATAGACATGCCCACAGTAAAAATGCAATCAAGCAAAATCGAAATAAATCAAATACAGTCAAAATAATAAAATACATCATGGGTTTTAAAAAATATACATTATAATTAAAAATATTAATAGGACCCTAAAGTCTACTCAAATATAACTTTAGAGTTTGAATCCTGCTGTTGGTAGAGCGTCCGGAGCAGAGGTCTAGAGTTTGAATCCCACATTGGGATTTCGAGAAAAAAATTGTTGCGGGAGCGTTGGTCTCCCTTTCGGTTGGTGAAAGCTGTGTCTTTCTAATTCTTTGGTGGAACTGTGTCTCATCTAAATTTAATCATCATTATAGGTGAAAATCAATGGATTCCATGAATTAACGTTTTTTAAAATAGTTTCATAAAAGTGAATTCGTGAAATCTCTCACTTTGATGGTGAATTCAAGATACAATATATATGATCAATTTGATCATGATAATTTTTGATATCCTAACCTAAATAAATATTAATAAATATAGTGAGTGGTTTTGATTTATAAAGAAATAATATTACGGGTGAAATGAAAAGGTCACGCACAATGGAAACCGGTTTCACTTGTTATAAATGTTACAAGCGTCCATTTAAGATTTTTTTATTTCTATTTATAAAATGTTTTGAAGCATAATATTCTCTATTTAAAATAACTTATTCTCGCCCACTGTTTTATTTCCACACTCACTGCCGCATATCTTAATGCATCGAACCCACAACCATAATGCCTCCGTGTCATTGCACCATTTTGTACACCTTGAACCCAACAGTATAAGCCGAATATTCTTCAAATGTTTCGGATATGTTTGTTTTCTGGAAAGTGAGTATATCGAAATTCGGGTTCCAATTTGATGATACTCGTTCCCCGAAAGTGAATTGGTCAAATGGTTTGTTTGAGGCAATCTTACCGATGGAATCAAAATCCGATTTAGCATCATTTTTAAAAATATGATGCAGAAACTTTCTTAATCAAAAATTTGTATAGATTGTATTGTACCAAAAATACAGGAGGATGCGCAAAATTGGAAAATTACTTAGATTTATTCACACAATATCACAATGTTATAATAATTTATTGAATCATCGTATTCTATAAGAAAAAAAGCATTTTAGAAAGTATACATTTTTAATTAAAATTTTTAAAATCGATATAAAAATTTTAATTTAAAGAATTTATATTCTCGACAAAGCAAATCAGATTAGATACAATGATTCAATGGTCCGGATGACCAAACGCATTTATTTTCAAAAGTCACTTGGTTGGAATGAGTTCCACCAAATGGAAAGCCTTGAAATTTTACTTAAATATATGGCGAGTGCATCTAATCAGAAAAGAAAATTTTTGTAATATCTATAAAAAAAAAAATGTGACAAATTGAGTCATTGTAAATTTTTGTACAAAATTCCTAAAAGAAAACACTACCTGATAGTTTTAAATTTAATTTCATCATTTCTTTCCCTTGTCATAAGTTTACAGGAGCCTCAATAGAGTTTCAAGAAAAAAAAAAAAAGAAATGATCTAGTGAATACTGAACAAAGGTAAGATAATTAAATGATAAAACATTGATGATGATGATAATAATAATAATTTTCAGTCAGTTATAAGACATGCCTTAATAAATATATAATAATATCTTATCATCGAATTAAATACTGAGATTGCGATGCTTTCCTTTGAGTTCCCTTTTCAAGTGTTACAATAAGTTTAAGTGCGGCTTTTGCGCCTTTCACCGTATTCCATGGCTGCAAAATGCAATGCAATACAACAAAAAAATAAATAAATAAGGGGTATATTAGTCATTTGGATCAGACGATGGGAATGTTTATATAAACTCATGCTCTCACCTCCTACTCTTCCTGCCAAATCGTCCACAAAAAAAGCGATAGACGAAGGAAAGCAGGACTTCAAATTTCAAACCCATTTCAAGATTACAAAAATCCTCTCACTCCATTTCTTTCCAGTTCTCTTATTCTCTCCCTAACCAATTAATCCGCTCTCTCTCACTCTGTATATATTAGTAGCTATTATATTGCAGGAAGAATGGCTGACACCGTAACAACCCTGCATTTTTCCATCCATACCGACGATGATGCCGATGTGGAAGATAACGATGAGGATCAGGGCAGCCGTCGTTCGAGTATTTCAAGGCAATCCGTATACGATAACAAGATCAAACACTTAGAGGAGGAGCGGGATGGGGATGGGGTGGAGGAAGAGGAAGAAGATGGTGATCGTAGCATCATGGCCCACATGTCACAGCTATCACTGCAGAACAGCTCGGAGATTGATGGGGATGAGGAATTCTCTTATGATTCGGATAGGGAGGCGCGGGAGCGGGGAATCGGGAGCGGGAATTTGGGGGGGAGGAGGAAGGAGGCGATGAGGGAGAGAGAGCAGTGGCTGGAGAGGGTGTGGGGAATGAGGGGAAAGAGGGAGGAGGGAGGTGGGGAGGAGCAGGAGATGATGGATCAGGAGAGCGGGGAGAGCGAGTGCGTGGTGATCGCGAAGCCCAAGGGCGGAGAGCGGCGGCTGTGCATGGACATGGACGAAATGAAGGCGTGCGAGGATCTGGGGTTCGAGCTGCAGCCGGAGTGGACGCTCGAGCTCCCCCGCGGCATGTCGCTCTCCTCTGTCGACACCGACAGCGGCCGCAATTCCCCTCTAGCCAATTTCAGGATCTCTAGCCCTGGTTAGTAATATCACAAACACCTCTCTCTCTCTCTCTCTCGATCTTCATTTTGGAGGCCTAGATTTCATGTTGATTAATTAGATGATTTAGATTAAGATAAAATATAATAATATAGAAAATAAATATTATTTTAATTTGTTATTATGTATTTATTAACATGGAAAATTACAAATCTATCTCCATTTCCGCCGGGCCTCAACAACCACCTACTTGGGAGTAGGGTGGACTGACCTTTACGGGTTGTTAAGCTCGTTTTCTAAAATCTGGAAAAGGTACAGGTGTTATCCGCCTATTTCGGGTTGGCACAGCTGACACACTGAACTGTAAGAGAGAGAGAGACAGTCTTTCTTTCTTTCTTTTTTTCCTTTTTTTTTTTTTTCTTTCTTCCGGAGAAGAATCTTCTAAAATCGACCTGAGTTTTGACTGACATTACTAAACCCATATTTTATTCAATTTATTTTTCTACAGCGCTGTTTAGCCGTTTAGGTACTTATTATTTCTAGGTATGTATTTTAGATAAACGTAATATATTATATTTATATAATTCTGTTATATCATAAAATACATATTTTTCAAAAATTATAGAGTATATGTTATGTAATATAAATATAGTGCAATATGTTTACTAACTTAAATGTTACTATACATAAACTGTATATTTGGAAACATTTATTTTCTATATAGCGCATAGTTCATATTAAATATATAAAATGAATATACTATATATTGTAAAATATAAATAATTTTTCTTATTCGAGGTTTCTTGTTATTTCATATATGGATAATATCTTTATGGCCTTTTTTTTGGGATCCTTAATGTGGGAAAATCCACCCTATTTTGATTTTTGAAAATAATACAATAAAAATCAAATTAAAATACCAAACAAACAAAGAAGTGTCAAATTTCTTATGGAAGTAGGTGAGGCCCATGCATTCATAGGACCAGGAAATAATTTAAATCAATTTTGGCACAAAACGAGCAGCTGCACAGGGTAACTTACAAAATATGTTTTGAAATAGTTATAATAACATATTCGAATTCGAAAGAAATTTTTTATCAGCCCAAATCTTGGGCAAATATTTATTTATCTATAGCGATGACTTTCTTTTAGGTTCTGATTGCATGTTTTACACAAATTTGCATTTTGAGGAAATTCAAAAGTCGCCCATATTGTAGCCGCCATCGCCTGTATTGCTGAATTTTTTTGGTATTTTAAATTGATTTTTGAAAATCAATTAAATGGGCATGAGTATCCATTTTATTGCTTTTCAAAAATAAGATATCAAACAAAAATATTTTTTTTTCAAAAATCAAATTAAAATATTAAATAAATTCAAAAGTGTCAAATTTCACAAAGAGGAGTAATAATAATAATAATAATAAAAGTATTTTTTGACACAATCGAAGCTGCACAAAATGACACCCTGAAGAGAATACATGTGAAAAAATTGTAACTATCTTAAAAAAGTATATTGGTTGTTGAGGGGTTACACATCCAAATGGGATTCTTTTATTAGGCCAAATCTTGCATTAACATTTATATTTTTGTATGGTAAGGTCTTTGCAGGGCGCTGATTAATTTATTATTACTGTTTTCACGAATATCAGGAGACGATCCAAAAGATGTGAAAGCTAGACTGAAGATGTGGGCACAAGCAGTAGCTTCTGCAGTTCGCCAAACCAGCTGATCAATAACTGGGTGAAGGTTTTCAGAAATGCACATTTGGGGGTTTACATTAGATTGCTGCTAATAATGGGTGCTCATTTGATTAAGTTGCTGCTGAGTATCAGATTAGAATGCTGCCTGAGTATTATTTGGATTTAGTTGCTGAATGTCATCATCTGCCTGTAAATACTACTCATCACTGCACTGATGATATACCAGTGGGGCTTCACATACTGACTAGGTAGAGATATTGACTTCATGTTTATAGCATGTGGAGCTTTACCTATTGACTAGGTAGATTGACTGCACATTCGTGTCTTAGGATTTGATTGTTCTACAGTTTGTTCGATTCCTTTTTTCTTCAGTGTCATTGTAAGCCGCAGATCGATTCTTTTTCTTTTTTTTTTTCAGTATATTCACTTTTCTTTTTCTTTTCTTTTTTTTTTTTTTCCCAATCTTGAAAGCAATAAGCCTATCAAATGAACAATTGGCCAGAAATGCAATCCAACCATTAAAGCGCTGCTAAATACGCATAGCATCTGCAGAATCGATTCTACAAGTTGTTTTGATCCAATTAATACCATAAGAAATGGACTACAAACTCATAATGAATATATAAGAACACAATGGACCCAATTGCAGGCACACAACATTTCACAGATTTTTTGCTTCACCTGACTCTATTATAAGATGTGCATCACACGAGGGGTGTGCAATGTGCACTCTTTAACCAACTAACAATAACTAGAATTTTTTTTTTTTTTTTTTTTGAAATGATTGATATTGAAGAGAAGCTGGTGTTGGTAAAATGAAAGCTGGAGGCAGGAGTCTTCACCAGCAAGCGAGGAACTTGCGGGTTTTGCCACCCCTTTCTCTAGCTTTATTTTCTCATCAGCTGCTCTGAATACAAATGATTCATGATATGCGAATGAGGAGGAAAGCCAATGGGCAATCCATCACTTGAAGACCAGATGGTGGCAGGTCTTGTCACAAGGGTAGGGGCAGTCGATGGCCTTTACACCTGCACGACCGAAATACCAGTCACCTACAGACTGTGCAATCCCCTGCATATGATGTAACAAAGATCAGCAAATTCCAAAGGCTTAAGAAGTCAAAAGGGCACAAAGGTTTCAAACTTTTTGTTAGAAGGCAGAAACTTCGTCTAACACAAAAACCTCAATTTTACTGTAAAAAACTTCCAGATATGAAGATCAATTTGCCCAATCAGCTTTACCTTGTTTTTAAGGAGAGGAGCATCATCTGAGAACCATGTGTCTTGCCTCTCTGTCTGACAATGAGCAAAACATGAATTTATGAACAAACCATTTTGCCTGGTCAATGCAAAACCTTTCACTGCATTTAACATTTGGTTCCTGAAGCCTGTTTGACACAGCAACAAGAAAATTTTGCATCATATTTTGATCACGGATTAGTAACATTAATAGAAAACTAGAGAGTAGGCATTCGAACAACACCTTGAAGAAATTGAAGTTGTGATCCATCACAATGCTCATGGTTTAAAGTACAAGCATGCCAGTGACCACCTGGATCAGCCGATGAAGGAGCTAAGCTTGCTTGAAGCTGGAAGTGGATAAAAACAACTTATCAATTTGTTTAAAACATCGCTGGCAGAAAAACTTAATATTCTTGAGAGAGATCTACAGGTCTTCTCACCCCCAAGAAAATACAGGAAAATACTATATTCTCAGATCCTTGGGTTAAACTTGCAACGCACTAGCAAGCCAATACGCCCTAGAACTCTGAACTACGTTTCCTCCCAGATGACTTGGGTCATGGGTGTGTCAATTACTGAAAGAAGTCGCACCAATTAAATTTACCTGCCATGAGTCATATGCTGCATTCAAAAGAAAGAGTGGTGTCTTCACATTTGCTATCACATTTTGTGGGAAAAAGCACTGCAAGATGAGGGAGAAATAAATTAAATGAAGTTTTAAAGAGTAAACGTAATGCAATCCTTTTCCATTTCTTTAAGTTGTGTTTCAATTTTTTTTTTTTTTTTTTTTTTTTGCGATGAACAAATATGCTATGAAAATGAAGAGAAGAATTACCAAAATTGGATTCATACGAGAAGTGCAAGTTTGCGGCAAATTCCTTCCTGCTCCCTAGAAAAAACCATATTTGTGTCAGGAAGAGATTGCAGACAACAGTAATGGCATGACTATGCTAGATATATTTATGCATCAGAATACAACATAAAGAGGTGGAAGGATTGAGAAATTGAGAATGAAAATAATATTCATGTCTGTCTTAGAAGTATTAAAAGCTGAAAAGCACAAACAATATTCTTCTCATAGTTTTCCTCAGGTCGGACAAAGAAGTTTGTAGTTCATATATTTTCATGTCAAGTCTGCATTTCGTATATTTTGATACTTGGCCCTTCTCATCTTTAATTTTCTAATTAGGTTGGCCAAATTATTTTTCCCACATGCAATCCTTAACTTTCAAAATGGGGCAACCAAAACATTTTTCCCAGCCAATTCAATAGATTAGCAGAAGAAAACACCTGCAAGTGATTTAGTTTGATTTATGTACCTGTAAGTTTACTATGCCTGCATAGATAGACCGTAGAGTATGCCCTCCAGACACATCAACCCTGCAATTCCATGCTAAAAATGAATACATAAAAACATGATAAGCACTGGTAAATGAATGCAACAAATACACGTAGAATATGAAGAAAACAGATTATCCCATGAGGATAGTTCAATGTGAATCTTACGCATCAAGGAATAGCCCAGCATCAGCTAGACACTTCACTTTAGTGCTTCCTGGGAATAGTTGCCGAAACTCATCGCAGTGTAATATAGATGCTAACCCTCCAGCAGAGCAACCAGAAAGAAGAGCCTGAAATGCATCCAACAGCATCCAGTCACTACATAATTAACATTGGTTGATTTGTCTGATGTATTGTTCATCAGAAGAGGGTTACCTGGTTGGCATAACGCATTCCTTTTGACATTAGATCTTCCATGGCAGCCAACCAGATGCGCTGCCCACGAAAATAAAGTCCCGCAGCCTGAAGTAACCAACACATTTTAGCATCAATTGGGATGAAATGACAATAACTCCAGTGGAGGAATATTTGATGAAATGAAGCTGATTGAAAGCAATAAAGTTAGGTCTTAGATGACGACAACTGAAAAAGGAGGTGAAATGGAATTATTTTATCTGCACATTATCAAATCCATTCATGAATTCATCAGATTATAGCATAAATCAGGTTCAACCAGTGCATCCTACAGTGAATAACTGATAAAAATGGATATCCACACTAACCGCATTTTGATTGTCACCAGTGAAAGATGCACCATCACAGTATCGAACCTTGACTCGATTCCAATTGAAAAAGTCTGTCAGAGAAACAATTTTACATCTAAAATTAAGATCTGAACACATGAAATTGCTACAACTATATATTAATGAATAATGCAGGGAAAATAATGTCATATGAAATCCAATTAAATAAATAGGAGAACTTGCAAGAAAGATGATTGAGGGAAAACCAGGATTTTCTTCAGGCCTGTTGCTCAAAATTCCAGTAAATGGTATTGACTTTTCCATATAATTTGATGAACCACGTCGAGTAGTCTTCCGATAAACACAATTTCTGATGTTGTTGCACCAGCCTCCTCCCTATCACATCACAAGTTTTCCAATCAGCTTTTGGCCTTCATCCAAAATATGATGTGAATGATTATTTTCATTATTTAAAGCCTGTCTTACCTCCAACTGGATAAGCCAACTGTTTGCCCCTGATCCGTACCCTCTATGCAGGTGGTAAGCAGGTGGTGTTCCATCCAAACAGACTGTAAATATTGGAAAATACAAATTAGAAAGAATATTCTCTGCTTTTTTCAAGCAAGCTCAAAATATGTTTTGATACTCCAGATAAGACAGCGGAGAGGGAAAAAGAAAAACTGAGAAAAGTTTCATTTCTTTTTGGCTTTGGGTTGTATAGCAGCTTCTTTATTGGAACAGGTTAAGAAGCAAAAGGAATTGGAAACGAGAAAATACTGTTCTGCAAGAAAAGATTTAGCATCTGTAAGGTTCAAGGAAAGCTAGCCTTCCGAATTGGGGCAGAGCACAGCCAAATCATTTTAACTGAAGTTTGAACATACGCAAGTTCAATCTCAAGCTTCTTCAAATGCCATGAAGCATTTTCTGAAGTTAAATGAAATCCATCTGAAGAGACAAGCATGATGACACCGACCACAAAGAGAACATTGGTTGCGGCCATACTTGGATCGCATCCAAGCCCAATTATTGAAACATTTACGCTGTAATCCAGAACTCCATGAATGTCACATTCAAATCCAAAAATTGGAATTATCTGGATTATACACCACTAATCTTCAATTGCCTTGCTTGTCCTTCTTCCCCCACCTTTTCCCATGATTTTGCTGTCATGAACAGAAAACTAGAAAAGAGATGTGAAAGCAAAGAATCACATCTTAATGACATAGGCATCTTCTCAAACACCCAATCCCTCATATAACCGATGAATATGACTTTCGTATCAAACTCGCACGACCAACTCACTCTTCGTAATTAAAACACAAAATGGTTCATTTTTTTTGTCACTAAGGTTTCCAGATCTTGGCCATTCCGTTCATGATCTCAGCCAAAGTTTCAGAACTGGGGAAAAATGATAAAAATTTCATGCATTATGTACAAAAACCGAATCATGCATGACATTGAAAACCTGGGAAATGTTCAAATCTAATCGTGCCATCAACCAATCACCCCAACACCATCATAGCCTTGGTAAGAATCCAGCGACAACATCTACTGATCACCCAAGCGTGAGGCCAAGTTGGGATAGGCTTCTAGCACGATTTCACCAATAAATAAAATCAAATATAAAATGAAAATTAAATACATTGGACAAACAGACTCAAGCAAGAAATCCCAAAATAAGGAGGTGGAAAACCCATAATAAAATTTTCTTCGACAACACTCGTAAAGGAAATCTAAGAAAAGCATCAGAGGCAGAGAAAACGGAGTAAAATGCTTCGAAAACAAGCAAAATCAATGCCATTATCAAAACAATAATAATGATAACAACAAAAGAAACAAAACATAAACTTTTTTAAAAAAAATCCTAAAACTATAAATGACGGGAAAATAGAAAAATATAAGAACCAAAAACACCAGAAACAGAATCCACCCACAGAAGTGGAAAATATACCAGCTCCTTTCGCAACAGCTCCCTGAATAAGAGTCAGGCCCACCATGAGAGGCCTGGCGGAGAGGCCATAACCTTGTAGATGGTAGACCTCAGTCACATTGAGCTCTTCAAAACCATCAACCCATCCAAGTACAAAACCAGCAAAAGCCAAAAAACCCACCAAAATCCTCATCTTGCCTTCCTTTCTCCCTGCTGCGAGAAAATGGAAAGCAAGAGACCAGATGGGTGGGTGACTCCTAAATGACGAAATCCTTGACACCCAAGATCTAAAACCTCTTCGTATTTTTCTTTCTTTTTTCTCTTTTTCTTTCACCTGCCTTTATATTTTGAAAATAAAGTTAGCTTGTTATAGAGTACGACGCAATGTGAGCTTTGGAGCAAAGCTACAAGCAGTAATAAAATCTATACAAATTATAAGGAATCATTGTCGGCTTCCGCGGTTCTGACTTCTGCGGGGATTTTTTTTTCTTTTTTTTCTTTTTTTTTCTTTTCCCCTTTACAACCTTCGAAAACGAAAAAAGAAAAAAAACAACAAGGCATTTTGTCCTCTAATACGAGCGAGTTACATTTCCTCCGCCATCACGGGCGTGTTTATTGTTTAAGAATGGAAAAATTCCATTATTATATTTTTAAAATTATTTTTCATATAATTATCTTACAATTTAATCATTTTAGACAATTATTCTACAATTAACCTATCTATTTAAATTTTATGTTTTTACATGTCATTATCGTCCTTATTATATTACATTATCTTCTTCTCTTTTAAAATCTTTTACAACCAATCTTTTTTACAAAAATTTCATCCATTCCTAATACAGAACAAAATTAATTTTTTTTTTTTTAGAGTACTGGTGATTTACAGCTGTTTGCACGAACACCCACTTCCGGCTTCTCATTTTTCCAGCAAAAGCCGCAATTTTTTCTGTGCAGAAATAGGAAAAGCGAACGAGTGGGGAGATTTTTTTTTTTTTTTAATATTTGAAAATAAAAAAAATTTTAGCTTGCGTACTTGGTGCCCCGGCAGTGAGCTTTTTTTTGCCATTGTTTTCGTATTTACACATGGCGACTCATGCACCAGCATGCGTGAACGAATGGTCCACGTAATGGTGGGCCCAACATAATGTGTAGAGTGTAGGCATCCATCAGGGATCAGATTCACCGAGTGTCAATTACAAACCACATGTTATTATTTTCAATTTTAATTATTTTTAGTACACATGTTATATTCTCATTTCAAATACAAGTTTAATCTAAGAATATCGTATGGTTGAGAACAAGTCTCAAAAAATCTTAATAAAAATGTCTAAATATGAACCATAAAAATGCTTTTTCTCAACTTTTCATTATTTGCCCGGGCCCGTCCAAAATCATCCATTGGATGATGGAATTGGATCAAATTTGGAGAAGTGGTGGCCGTACATTAAAAAAAATAATATTACAAATGAAAAAACTAAGATTATCACTTATTAGAAACAAAAATTTACATTGAAAATTAAAATTTTTATGAATGAAAAATCACATCTTTTCCATCTTATCCCATTAGATGGATGATCCAAAGCAGTAAAAAAAAAGGTGAGAAAGCAAGCGCATGGGCATGAAAAATTTTGTACCGCCGGAATAGTAATATTTTCTTTTAAAAGTAGTAAAATGGACACCCCCTATCATTAATTTTTGGCGACCAACCGGGTCCGGGATGATTTGGAAGTTGCAGTGGGAGGAGATGGGAGGTAGAAGATCCACGTTGTCAGCTATTTTCCCAATTGGATGATTAAATTTTAATTTACTCATTTTATATAACATAATTATATCTTTTCTTCAAAGGTTCCCAGCAATTAACGAGTATCGGAACTTTAATTGAATATGATAATTGATGACGGCTTTCGTTTACGCATTTCATTCTGACTTAAAAGCCCATCAGATGAAGACGGGAAGGGATGGAAAGTTGAGACGGTTGGCATTCATTCTACCAGCACAAGAAATTCATGAATCGTTTGGCATCCTTTACTTTTAATAATTTTTACTCGCCGCAGCTTTTTTTCCAGTAGTGCTAGCTCGCTTTTAAGGCAATACATGATATGATGATTGGGAAAATTGTTACTTCCAATTCTCACAAAATTTTCATATTCTGTTTGGTACCAAGTAATTAATTACAACCCATGGCTTTTAAACCTGTAATTTCTACTCGGATATATGACTATATACCAGGCTGGCAACAGGAGATGAGACAAGAGTGCATATATAGCTAAGATAACCGCCCGCCCATTGCATGGCTTTTTTTTTTTTTTTTTTTTCCTATATGAAGCAACAGTTCTATGTGGACATCCTGCCATTACGGCTGGTTTAAATATTATAATTAATATATACATTAATTATAGGTTTGAGTGGTAAAATTTTTACCAACATATAAGCCTAGCTGTACTCATGACTTTGATCTACCCAATTATTGGGTAGGTAGCTAGTGCTGCAAGACAGCGTAAGTGTATAGTAACTATAGCTTGATGTTGATCATCATGGCCCACCCACGGATGTGGTCCACCCCCATGTTATCATTAATAAACATCTTTATCCACCTTGACTAATTACTAATTAAAGATGCCGTGTGGGGAATGTATCCACAATGTATGGTTAAGCTGGCTCTGACTGCTCTGCTGGAATTAATGTGGTCGGCCCTTGCCTGGATGTGTAAATGCACCACGGGTAATTAATCAGAAATCAAGCAAGGATTTACGATATTAGAAATAATAGGAGTTGGAAAATGACAACAATTAATTAATTAATTAAAAAAGACTCCGTCCTCCCATGCATCGTGCATGGGTTTTGTAAGTATTTGCCAAGAAGGGCTGCAGGAACCGACGCAAGAGGACTACTAGAGGGAGGCTTCTTCCGGCCAAAAAGCCGCTTCCATCTCATCCTATTCCGTCCACACAATGACACAAGTAATTGAAGCTCGTGAGCCGGTAATATGTTTTACATACTTGAAAGTTAGTGCCCACTCAGACAAAGCTTAATCCGGCGCATTCCACTTTTGTAATAACCTCATATTTGTTGACTCTGTGTGTACACATGCATTTTGTTTTTTTGTTTTTTTTTTTTTTGTTTTCACCTCCTGGCACAAGGATTTGAATTCACAAAGTAGATTACATGGGTTCTTAGGCGCGTTCCGGCTTTTGTGTAATTTAAATCTATATTTAAAAAGTTTGCTTGAAATTGCAGACGTACCTAAAAACTGAAAAAAAAATTTACATGATAAAAGTACTCTAATAAATAAATAAGATTATAAAATGCAAGAAAGTATCTTTAAAATATAAAAATAATTTATTTTTGAATAATTCCTTGCATTGAATAGTTGTATTTACAATTCAAACAAACCTTGTAGATATTAATACAAATTTTACAAAAGTTGTGATACACTTGCAGCTTCAACTAAACCTTGTAGCTACCGATGCAAAAACTCTTATTGTTTAAGCCTATTTTTATGGTTAATTTTTAATCATCTTTTAGAATAATCTATCTAAGTAAAAATTGAAATTTCATTAAGATTAAAGGTTTGTATAATATGAACGCCTTTAAATTGTTTAATTGTTATATACACATTTCCATAAATGGAAAATTTTGGCATGAAATTAAATACATGTAAATAAATAGTTTTACGAAAATTTTCAAAAAATTTAAAAATAGATTTTATACCCAAATGAAATGAATCACTTTCCTAATAATTAGTGTTGTTAGGTGTTTGATATTCAATGTTGAGATTTTGGCTAACTATATCCCGCTTATTATGCTTATCACTTTTGTTTCTAAGTTGTTAAGATTTTTAAAGTATGTTATTTATTTTTTTATTTCATGTTGTCAATTAATGAATCAATTTACTTTCAGCCAATCGATAACCTACATAGACAAAACGTTAACAACATGTTAAGTTAAAGGGATTATAAATGGATTAAGCTTTGATGTTTTGTACAAGAGTTAATAAACATATTAGGGTTGAAATTTTATAAACGGGTTAAAATTCAAGTTATATTCAAACACATCCAACCTAATCCATTAGTACCCCTAAATTCTCCTGCACCCATAACATTTAAAATTACAAGTTGCATTTAGATCAATATTTGCATAACCCATTTAAATTGACACGAGTATAAAATAAAAGGGTTGTTTACATGCGATTGCTCGCATGGCAGCCTCCATACAATATTTTATTTTTATTTTTCATAAGTATGTTTTAAAAATTGTATTTAACCATCAAACTTGATCATTTTATTATATTTTTTATTTTTAAAAATCATGAATTTTAGGGGTATTTTATTGAAGTTTACCCATTAAAACTTGTTTTTAAGAATAAAAATATAAAAAATTATAAACTGATAAAACTTGTATAGAGTTAAATACACTTTAAAATATAATTATGAAGAAAAATTAAAAAATAAATATTATATGGGGCTACCATGTGATTAATCGCATGTGAACAACGGATAAAGTAAATATAATGAAAGGGGTATTACTTCAAGGTTGCCCATGCAATTAAAAATTTTAACGTCCTCATTTTGGGCTATCTTGATAATGCATCAAAATCCCAACCGCATAGTCAATGTGAGAGACATTCGTAAAAAAAATAAGATTTTTGATGTTTTAAATGCATTTTTAATATTTAATTCTATTGTGTGTGGGGTATTTTTTTATTTTTAAGAAGGTTTTAGGGTTAAGTATGCCTTAAATTTCAGGCAATTTTCATTGAGATAGATGCAAATTTTATGAAAGTCATGGCACAACTGCAAATTCGCCCAAATCTTATACATCCGAATGCAAAAATCTAAAATTTCAAATCGTACTCCTTTTAAATCAGTAAAATGGTAATATATAAGAGAAAAATCTTCTCTGCAACCAATTGCACAGTGTAATCGATTAAGTTTTTTTTTTTGTTAATCACCTATTTTTAATCCAAGTTATCCATTATATTTGCATCATATGAAAAATTATGTCCTTCAGATTTCTATATAATCCACGACAAGCGTAAATAAACGAGAGTATTTATAATTACATTTTTGAAGATTATTAATCATAAAAAATTTCAATTCACTTGATTTTTACATAGGTTAAATAAACGATTGTAAATATAATGGACTAATTGAATGCAGAAAAAATAAAAAATCAAATGGTGCATAGAAGAATTTCTCTATATATTTTTTTCAGGAAACCCCTCGAGCTGAAAGATGCGACAGAAGCTGGTGATGATGACGCAGATCGATCGAAAGAAATGTAAGTTTATCCCTAATGTTGGATTTTGTCGACTGCGTACAAATTACTCGCCATGACTCATACGGCCAGCTTGACCCAAAGTGTCGTGCAAGTCTTCAATCGATCTTCTTCTGTTTGTTTGTATTGTTGTTTGAATGCAGATGCGTGGGATGTATGGTTCCATTATTCGGATTTTCGAACACAAGAACCCTAATGTTGGATTTCGTCCGGCCCAGCTTGACTGAAAAAGTGTTCTGCAATGCAAGTCTTCAATCAATCTTCTTCTGTTTGTTTGCATTATTCGAACATAGATGCATGAGATATATGGTTCCATTATTCGGATTCACGTGCATACGAAGTTCGCCGCTGAAACCCGGACACTTTATCGGCGTCCCGTTCAATGCGCCCCGCCGAAAATTCAAATTTGAGTGCATTTGTCGGCAAGACTTATTTCTTTTAATTAAATTTTTTATAATAATGTTAATTTATTTATGTATACTTTTTTATTTATATATCTACTTTTTAGTCTTTAAAAACTAAAAATATATATACATTTTCAAAAATGATCAATCTTAATGCATAAGATAAATAAACCTAAATTAATAGTTTTACGACAAATTTCAAAAAAAAAAAAATGAATGCACTAAAGTTTCATAATATTCTTCCATAAGTGATCCTGTTAGTCCGGGTTGAGCAAATTATTTGCTTAGCCACTTCAAAAAACTCATTTAAAATATTTTGCTTTTGTTTTTTTCTTTATACACTTATTTATCTAAGTTTATTTAATATATAAACTAAGTTTTATCATTTTTGAATATGTGAATATTTTTTGAGATTTTTAACACATAAATATTTTAAAATCTTTAAAAAATATAATATATCCAACAATGGTAAAATTTAGTTCATATGTTAGATACACTTAGATAAACAAGTGTATCAAAAAAAATAAAAACAAAAGTATTTTAAATGGATTTTTTAACGTGGCTAAATGAAACATTTACTTAGCTCTAACAAGATCATTTCTTATATTCTTCCTCCCAACTTGGATTGGACCCATCTCCTTTACATTATAGGCGATGGAAAAAATGAACTGCACAAATGGTTGTCTTTTCATGTTTATTTTTGAAGGATTATAGCCAACTAAGGCCCAGCCCGCCGACAAGCCTTGCAACCAACCACGAAATATATTTTATTCTCAGGGATGCTTCTATGTAACTTTCATTTATCTAGATAGTTAATGAAAAAATTCACTCCATCTATTATGTTTAGCATCACTTATATTATTACAGAAATTTTTTTATTTATCTAATATCACTGTATATGAGCTTCAACTACAAACATGTAAAATCAACGTGATAAAATGATTTAATGCTAAATATCGCTTTTTAAGTAGTATTTTCAGCATTTAAGTCATCTAAAATATTGTTACTACATTGATGAATAATTATATAAACTATTATCATATTCTAATATATATATGAATAAATCTAAACTTTTTTTATAATTTACACATGGATATACTTATTTTTTAGCAGACGTAGACTTTGCATATATTGAATTTGGATAAAACTCAGTCTCATGACTAAACAAATAATATTTTTCTGATTGGTATAGTACATCATGACATTTGATATTACACATCAAACTTATTCATCTAAGAGACCACAAGCTCTTATCTATCTAAAGGAAAACAACAAGTTCTCATCTATTTATTAAGAGAGACTAACCACTCTCACTTATTTTCAATAGAAACCAAAGGCTCTAAATGAAGTTCTGATTGAAGTCCCATATTAGGACACTAAGCACACACAACACGCATTCCTTATAGTTGCGACTATGAATTCTTAGTTGGTAACTAAATGAATAATATTAAATACAATGAATGAATAGAAATTTTCTATCAACTGTAAAGATCTTAAATTTTGAGAAAGTTACATAGAAGCAAGCCCTTTATTATTATTATTATTATTATTATTATTATTATTATTATTATTATTATTATTATTATTATATATGCAGGTAATGGTTAATCTTTGGTAAATTTTGGCTACCTTTTAGAATTTATTTAGTATTTTTACCCTTAATTTTGATTTTCAAAATTTAAAACAAATACTATGTGTAGAAAGATGATCCTGTTAATTGGACTTAGTCCGCCTTAAAAAATTAAAGATTTTTTTACTTTTTTCCCATAAACTTATTAATGTAAATATATTTAATACATAAACCAAAGATATAAGAGTAAAAATTGGTTTATGTATTAAATATATTTAGATAAATAAGAGATTTCTAAATAAGCATATGAAGAAAATGGCAAAAAAAAAGAGATTTCTAAAATAAAAGCCTTGTGGGCCAGTACCTATGCACGTCTCTCAACGCATGCGCTTGTTTTATTTTTAACTTTTTTATTTCTTTCATGTATATTTGAGCAGCACCTAAATCGGTTTATTGTCTATTTTTTGACTTTTTATATAAAATTAAAAGAAAAATTAAACAAGGAACCAAATCGTTTGTAACGGCACAAACGTTTCAAGAAATGATTTACATCTTCGCTATTGGACTACTCTACCTATTCTATTTTTACATTTATACTCCCATTATTTTCTTTTACAGCTACCATATTTCTTTACGTTTTACTAATATCATATTATACCCTCATAAACTTTTAAAATATATTCTCTTCTGCACTTCCCCACTCTTTCCCTAAATAAGTTATGGAATGTGCGTTAAGTGAGAACTTTTGGTGGGGCTTTATATCTAATAAAATTTTCGAATGAAAAATTTTAAAAATGAAAAAATGGATTGATAAGACAGAATTTATGATGAAAATTAAAGAGACATAAATTAAAAGATATACAGTTGTTGTATACAAATTTATGAAAAAATAATTGAAAAATAAATTAATTGGCCGATGGCGTAAGAAAATGTAAAAAAAAATGATGAGAATAACTAACGAGAAAAATTTTAGACCAAAAAATTTATCAAAAGTGAGACTCAATGTATCCGTGGAAGAAAAAATAAAAAATTGGTTTCATCGTGGTCAGTGTTCGAGCAGGCGCGAAGTCGAAACAACCAAAGCAGGGGGGGGGGGGGGGGGGGGGGCAGCGATCGTATGCACCCAGCCTTACTACACCTATTTTTTTTTTTTTTTTTGAAAAAATTTTCATGAAGTTGTTAATCTAAGTGTATTTAACATATGTATCAATTTTTACCATTTTTGGAGACTTTTAGATATTCTTTTTATATTTTTAAAAGTCAGTAATTTTAAATTACTAAAAATGCCACTGATTTTTAAAAATCTAAAAAAAAAATCTAAAAGTCTCCAAAAATAGTAAAAATTAATAAATATGTTAAATATACTTAGATTAACCGTTACGTAAAAAAATTTTGGAAAAAAAATTTAAAAAAATGGTCGTATGCACCCGGGTGTACTACACCTATTTTTTAATTTTTTTTTGAAAATTTTTTATGAAGTTGTTAATCTAGGTGTATTTAACATATGTATCAATTTTTATCATTTTTGGAGACTTTTAGATATTTTTTTATATTTTTAAAAATCAGTAGCATTTTTAGTAATTTTGTGCCACTGATTTTTAAAAATCTAAAAAAATATCTAAAAATCTCCAAAAATAGTAAAAATTAATAAATATATTAAATATACTTAGATTAACCGTTATATAAAAAAAATTTGAATTTTTTTTTTTAAAAAATGGTTGTATGCACCCGGGTACATTGAGGCTCAGTGCACCCGGGTGCATACGATCGCTGCCCAAACAAGGGATGGACTTTGCACTACATGCCGACGATGTGTGGTTCTCGCACTTTCGTGGATCCCAGGCAGCCTCATTATTAAATAACGCAATTCCTGCTGCCCGTGCGAATGTTCCCAAACAAACAAAGACCTAACCCCATCCATGGCAGCCCCACTGGCCAATGACCCTATCCCCTCCCCTCGCCGCTCTCCATTTTCCATTTTTTTTTAAAAAAATAATATTAGTAATAATTTCTTGCTCTCCATTTTCCATTTTTCTTTTAAAAATTAATATTATTAATAATTTCCTGCTTTTTTCAAGGGTTGCGGCTGTCGGGTTTCATCTTTCATGCCATCTTTTGGAAAATAATTTCGAATTTATTTTTCCACTACGAGGACAAGGGTCAAATCGCACCAACCCCAAGAACCTTCATCTAAAAGTTTGCCACTGCATATCCATGCCGTGTGCGTGGGAGAGCTGAAAACTGAGAATAGGATCAGGTGGTCCACGACTTCTTAATTTGGTGGGGTTTTGAAACTGAGAACCGGGGACGTTTGGGAATCGGATATTGGAAATGCGTGAGGGAATTGGTGGGAGCACGGGTTTCAAGGCACATCATTCATCAATCAAGCATTATATTTTTCCACTTTTACCCCTATATTCTAATCATTTTTCTTACCAACTACTTTCTAACAAACCTATTTATTCCAACTTTATCCCTATCATTTCATATCAATCACTCAATTTTCAAAATATTCCATTTTCTACACCCACCAAATACAATATTTATCACAACTTTTACATTCTCAAACATCCCCTCAGACCTTCCGGCTATCAGGCTTAGGGCCTGCTTGGCCAAGCATCTGTGTGTATTAAAATTCTATAGCCAATATTGTTTACGAAAGCATCAATTATCAGCTTCCCATAGTCATGCTAACTTTTATTAAAATTATGCTATTCTAAGAGTTGCAGCATTTTTAGAAAAGGCCAGACATTTTCAAAACTTGCATTTTCAAAACTTGTAAAAGTGCCGACGGCCTAAAAAACTTATGGCCAAATAGGGCTTAGGCCTGCTTGGCCAAGCATCTGTGTGTATTAAAATTCTATGGCCCTTTAACTGCGGTGTGTTTGCAATTCTACTTATGTGTGGGAATTGGGATGATGGCGTTAAATGAAGTTGTTTAACTCTGCAAAATGATAAAATTGACTTTAGGTATGTTTGAAAAATGATAAAATTTTTGGATGAAAAGTTCTTAGTATAAAAGTCTCAAAATAAAAGAAAATAATACGATATAATAGAAGTAATGATGAAGAATAAAGATAATAAGGTTAAAATAAATTAGTTATATAAATAACTGTGTAAAAATAATTAAAAAGTAAGATAATTGTATAGGAACGTAAGAAGAAATAATTAAAAAATAAAGTAATTATGAATAGTAAAATTTTTTATAGGTAACCAAATATGCCCCTTATTGAAATTTTTCAAAGAAAACATAAGCCTCATCCTATTTGGGAGAACTAATGAGAGTTGGTAATGTAGATGCTGAGGGACTTTTAGGATAGGGTAGGCAGTGAAAAATGAAATATTTTGAGTATTGTATAAATGATATGAAATAATAGGGATAAAGTTGAAATAAGTAGAATAGTGGGGAGAAAAATAATTGGAGTGTAGAGATAAAGTTTGAAAAATAGAGTTGTTAGGTTGTTAAAATCATGAGTAGGAAAATATGTTGGGGATACTTCTCCACCGTTCCCTATCCCACTCCGGTTATTATGATTCCCAAATGTCTCTTAAAGGGCTCTTGAGAGTTTGAATGAGATAAGAATTTAAGATGAAAATGTGTTGAAAATGAGAAAAGGTATCTTGGAATTGGTAAAATTCTAATGAAAATGATAAAAGTGAGTCGCTAATTATTGGAACGGAAGAATATTTTTAGTAAATGAAAGATTCCATTCCAGGATCATTTTTTCCCCGGCTATGAACAACTCTTTACTGTAAAGAAACAACAGAAATATTTCAGAACACATGGATTTGAAACAATTCGTAAAACTTAAATAATGATTCCTAATTTATAATCTGACAACTAAACTAAATTTATTGACATTACTCAACCACCAACGGAAGTTTAGCCATAAAATAGGGTAGATTATTTTTTTATTAGTATATATATATACTATGACATTTGATATTACAATCAAGCACATTCCACCCTTATATAATGAAAGGATTTTTTTTTTATCAACCCTCACACAATGAATGGATTATCTCCATAAACTTCCAACACTAGGAGAAATTTATATGAAACCCCCACACTAGAGGAAAATTATAAAACCTCTACAAAACTTAATAGGAGTATTAAAGTCAACTATCGCCCAATGGTGAGAGCCAATTCGAACCCACGACCTGTGGAAACGAAGACCTATGTATTTACCACAATAGCAAAGCCATCATGGCAATAGGGTGTATCATTTGACTAAATAGAAAACTGGACCCAATCAACCATGTGAATTATTTCTCAAGACTTCTTCTTGATTTGAAGTTGCGAACACCAAGTTGTAATCTAAAATAAATGAACTTCTCTTTTGATAAAGACTTGGTAAGTATATGTACCAAATGTTCACTTGTTTTCAATATTTCAAAGCAATCTCCTCCTCTGTCACTAAATCTCGGATGAAATATTGGAAATGAATGTAGTACGCTTTCTTCTACCATGAAAAGCTGGATTTTTTTCATAGCAATTACTGCTTCATCGTTACAAAAAATATTTATTACACCTTTTAATCAAGTTGATTTTTCATATTTAGGTTAAATAAATAATTTAAAACATAATGCAGGACTTGGATCTTAAAACGAATATGAAAAATGGGTTATAACTTGCACCTGATTTTATAGGAGCAAAGCGCTTCTCATTATATGGTTAAATTAGCCTATGTAATTTAGTTTATTTTTATCCAAGTAAGTTCTCGAAAAACGATAATTATATATGTCATTGATCACTGGCTACATAATTGATTATAAGTAGTGGATGTAATCAGATGCATTAGTCTTCATTCATTCACATGAAAAAGCATGTATTTAAATTTTCAGCCAACCAGCAGCCGAGAAGACATTCATTTCTTAAACTCTAGATAGATAGCGATCAAGTTAGGTCATCATGTCAACCAAGACGGATTATGAGGTAGAACGTATATTACACTCGAACATGAAGTCTTTAGTTGGTTAGGTCATTAGTGAATAATATATGAAGACTTCCAATTATAATAGATGATAGGTGGAGTTTTCAAAGCTTTTCATGCAGTTTTCAAACTTTTAATTTCCAACTAATTTATCATTGACTGAGTCCAATATATTTTCGCACAATTCTTTTTTCTTTTTTTTTTCCCAATAAACAGTTGAGGATCATCTTCAATTGGATATAATTTCGTGCCAGCATCCTTTCTATAAACATTACGGCAGCTGGGTTCGTTAAATTAGCAATATAAGAAAATGAACTTTTACCCGCTAAATGCTTCAATTTGTACATTGATGTCACCAAAGCTAAAGCTAAGTCACTATAGGGTCCTTTGGCAATGAGGCAACATGGGGTGGATAGGAAACTATGGCCTATGCATTATTTCATAAATAATTTAACATCCTAACGATCCTATTTTTCTAATTTTAACATCATATCCTGATCATTTTTCTTTTCAACTACTTTATTTTTTCGGACTTTATCCCTATTATTTCATATCAATAGCATAAATTTCAAAAATTATTCTCTTTCCCATTTCTCCCCATCTCAAAATTCCATCAACTTTTCACACTTTTATAGATGAGGCCACTGCAGATATTTGATTTTGATAAAACCTCTTGTAGTTACATGGATGCAGTGAAATTTGATTTTATCATCAAAATAAAGTCATTTAACAATAATATAGCTTATAAGGTGCAACATGCTACACCATTGTTATGAAATAGAAATGGGAGCTTTTCCAAAGGACTAAGAAAATTCAAAATATTCTAAGTAATATTGTGGGTTCGTTTCCATGAAACCCATTTTCTACGTAATCTCCTTCATTTTAATGTCTTGATAACTAATAGAAAATTCACTCTATCTATTGTATTTATTAACATATTTATCAATATTTATATTATCATAAAAATTCTTTCATTAGTTTAATATTACTGTATATAAGTATCATCTATAAATATATAAAATCAATATAATAAAATGATTTAATGATAAAATATTAATTTTAAAGTAGTGTTTTCAACATCCGGACCATTTAAAATATCAGTACTAGATGGATAAACAATTCTTTAAAATATTATTATATTCTAATACATTATGAATGGATCTAAGCATTTTTCATAATTTATATATGAATATATATTTTTTTTTGAGAAAATATAGTTCACACATATACTTGATTTAGATGAAACTTAGTCTTCTAACTAAATGAGTGATGTTAAATATAATGAATGAATTAAATTTTATATTAATCATTAACATTTTAAAAGTTGAAGGGATTACATGAGACTAAAGCAGAACCCTCTAACATAATAAAGGCTAGGTTAAAAAAAGTATTGTCGTATCTTGTAAGTAGAAAAGTTATATGAAAAATAAATGAATTTTTACAAATATGTCTATAAAATTTAACTAACATTGCATCTGTATCTTTAAGTCTGTCGATATTACAAATATGTTTACAAAATTTGCATAAAATTGTAAGTATGTCTCTTCCGTTAGGACACCAGTAGAATTTTCTATGATAATGCTCTTTAAAATAAGTAATACACTTACAATTTTTCAAATGTTGTAAACATATTTTCTATTTCATTATTTTTATACTTTTACATATATTATTGTTTTAAATTTTTACAATATGCTTATAACATTTGCAAAAATTGTAGGTTTATAACCTGGCTTAAAGGACATTATCGTTATTTTAGAAAAAATTTAACGGCATCCTAACAGAAAAGACATACTTGCAATTTCATGCAAACTTTATTGGCATATTTACAATATCGGTAAACTTAGATATACAAATGCAATATTGGTCAAATACTATAGGTGCATTTGCAAAAATCCCAAAAATAAATAGTATGTTGTTACTTTTTGAATAAAAATATTTTTAAGAATAAAAATAATTTTTAGAAATGAAAATAGGACAGGATATAAATAGGATGAAATCTTTCATTTGCCAAAATACTTTTCTCATTCTAAAAAAATTAATAACATACTTTTTTTCATTTCTCATACTATTTTTTTCTAATTTTCATACAATTTTTCATATTTTCAACGTATAATAATACTTTTTCATCCCAAGCGGTCATCTTATCCTCCTGAACAGGTGAGCAACAGGCTAATCGAACAGAAACCCAATAATAAAAGAACATGTTTTATGGTCTTCCATTAGTTTAATGCCGCTCGTGTAACTTTTGGGTAGTCGGTATATAGTTATATATATTGACCCCATTCTCTGCTAAAAAATTTCACGGCCTAGAAAATGACAAGTCAATTTCAAGGCCTCGGGTTATCTTATCTCACAACTTACAAGGGTTTCTTTTCCGCATAGGTCACTCAGGTTAATGAAACTCGAACCTTCTGAAGGAGGAATTTTTTAATTTTTAAAAATTCAAGGGGGTCAATTGCTCCCCTCAGGCCTCAGCTATATACATCAGACTACAGCACTGCTGACTACTGACCGCTGTGTTAACTTATAAAAAAAAGCTTAAATAACTTTTAATATTTTAAATATGAGAAGTGATCTTGTTAATCCGGACTAAGCAAATGTCTCGTTTAGCCCACCTCAAAAACTCATTTATAACACTTTATTTTTATTTTTTTTATTCGTACACTTGTTTATATAAGTGTATTTAACATATAACCCAACTTTTACTATTTTTGAATATGTATATATATATTTTTTAAGATTTTTAAAAATAAAGGTATTTTAAATACCTATATACATATGGATGTTTAAAAAATCTTAAAAAATATATACGCGTATTCAAAAATGGTAAAAAATTGGTTTATATGTTAAAGAAGAATTATCTTGTTAACCTAGGCTAAGCAAATATCCCGCTTAGCTCTCCTTAAAAAACTCATTTACAATTTTTTTTTTTACATTTTTCTTCATACAAGTGTTTATCTAAATGTATTTACCATATAAGTCAAGTTTTACCATTTCTAAATATGTGTATATATGTATTTAAAATAACCATTTTTGAATGTGTATATATTTTTAAAAAAATTTAAAAGATAAAAATATTTAAAATACATATATACACATAGATGTTTAAAAATCTCAAAAAAATATATAGACATATATAAAAATGGTAAAACTTGATTTATATGTTAAGTATACTTAGATAAACAAGTATATAAAAAAATTTTAAAAAAGTTGTTGTAAATAAGTTTTTTATGTCGACTAAGTGGAGCATTTGTTTAGTCGGGGCTAACGAAATTACTCATCTATGTTAAATACACTTAGATAAATTATTATATAAAAAAAAATATTACAAACGAGTTTTTTTATGTGGGCTAAGTGAGACATTTGTTAGCCCAGCTACATTAAATATTTAATTTCAAATATGCCCGTAATTTTTGCCATAATTATGCTACTACCACGCTTTTTTACCTGTAATTTAAATATATCAACATAATATTATCAAGTTTTCCTTAAAATACCCTTTTTTAAGATCTGAATTTATATGAAGAAAACAAGTCATTTTTTATGTGCGATTATGACAATGTACGATGACAGTCATTCTTTATCATGGAGAAATGTTTTTGTTACATTATAAAGAGACAAGTAGACAGCGCTTGCGTCCGAATTTGATATCGGAATCTCAAGCCCGCACGCAAAGTGTGTTATGATTGGGTTATATTCTGGTTAATATGGAGAGATAAATTAGATTTTAGTAAAGGATATTTCAGTAAAAACAGATGAGCAAAACTAATTGTGTTCTAATATTTGGAAGATAGATGAAAAACACAGTTATCTTTGCTTTTTTATAAACATAATATACTTGTAACTATAAATATAATTTGTGATCATATTTAAAATTAATTCTACTTTAAATAATCCATATAGAGAGTAAAATATTCTATTATTACAAGAAATCGAATTAGGAAAGTAATGTATTTAAATGGAATTATTAGAAGAGTAAACAAGTGTATTTGGTAATTAAGAAAGAATTTCCACGCATATTTCATATAAGTACTATCTTATTTTATAATCATTTCTTTTTATTTTTCCATACACCTATCTTATCTATTTGAACTTTATTTTTTTGCTCATATTACATGCATTCTTAGCCTATCTATTCTAAAACTTTTCCCCAATGTTTTTCACATTTTTTTCAAAATTAAATACACCCAAGAAAATTTAAAATTATCAAGGAACTTGTCTTTCATCGCAAAAATCTTACTTACAGATAGTTAGTAGACTGTACCTTTTAACAACTAAAAAATTTCCAATTCCTTACTAAAATTGTGTTGCAATAAAGTAACAAATTCACTAATAAGTAGTTAAGTACTAGTTGGAGTAGCCTGG
Source organism: Annona cherimola (assembly GCA_030490835.1). NCBI lineage: Eukaryota > Viridiplantae > Streptophyta > Magnoliopsida > Magnoliales > Annonaceae > Annona > Annona cherimola. Next base: position 20,684,618 of record CM059972.1, on the reverse strand, counting down.
TTGCAAAAAGGTTATAGTAAAGAAAAAAACTTTTTTACAGAACAAAAATTACAATATTTTCTAAAAACTAACTTTTAGCAATGAACTTGTTTCTTTACTAATGGAAATTTTTTTCATTACACAAATGAAGTAATTTTTGGTAATTTGGTAAGATTACAGTAAAAAAATATGATTGTAATGATGGTAATACTAGGCCACACCAAATAATTAGCGGGGTATTTTTATAATATTTCTGTAAAATCGAATGGATGAAAGATAGGGAAGGGTGAAAAGTTTTTCCTTTGTCATAGATATAAGCCGATGAATTCTCCTTCCGTGGCCCCCAATAAGTTGAGAAATTTACAGAGGGCTAAAAATATTTTTATTTTTTGATTTTTTTTATGCATCCGTGCATCCCACCTACATCTTTCCTCTTTGTAATCTAACAAATTTTGAATTTGATTGATGTTTCATTTACATTTTTGAAAACGTAGGCATGACAATGTGTACTTTATTTGCAATATCTATGCTTATTTTCCCTGTTAAAAAATTGAAATAAAATATCAAATAAATTTTAAAAGTTGTCGAATTTCGGAGGACGAAATTTTTGAGTTAATCCAGCATATGTATAAAAAATACAACAAATCAAAAATATTTTATAGGTGGCCAAATAAAAAAAAAAACTTTGTTTAATTATATGATGAAGGTAGGTACAATATACCAAGCGGACCCCACAGCGGAGGCAGAAAATTTTTATTAACTTACAAAAATGTGGATGATTATTTTTGATTCTGTGCATGAATTAATGAAATATTGGTTTCAGGCCAAATTAAGAGGCTGAGAATTCATATTGCGGGTGTGGCTCAAAAATCAAAATGAAAAGCATGGTAGGCCACTGTACTTGACAACTGTGTGCAAATAGGCATTAGTTAACATCGGTCAACATAATGTAAGGCCCACACCCATGTGTCCCTAACATCCATCCACGTCCATTTCGTGCATGCGCCAACCCATCTAAATTACTTTAAACCCCCGAGATGATTAGGTCAGAGTGCCTGTCTCCAATATGGTATGTGCATGGTGCTGGCATCCATTTCCATGATGACACCTCCCATTCGCATTCATACTCATCTATAGTTACTTACAAATCACAATTGAACCCATATAATATTTATATATGTATGTGGGATTATACAAACCACACAAATCATCTAAACATGAAACAACCAAGGTAAGTTTGGAAGAGCCCTGACATTTTAAACTGATCCGAAATAAGGCAATTTCAAATCAGTTCAAAAAACATTTTTTTAAAAGTTTTTTTTATAAAATTTTAGTTTAGGTATATTTATTTATAAATCAAATTTTACTATTTTTGAAAATATGTATATTTACTTTTTATTTTTAAACATAAGATATTTTAGTCATGTTTTAATAATTTAAAAGGACTAAAATATCTCTGTATTTAAAATCTAAATAAATACATACATATCTCCAACAATAATAAAACTTAATTTATAGATTAAATATAACTAGATTAATAATTTTAAAAAAATTATGAAAAAAATAAAAAAAAATGTGCTTTAGACCAGTCTAAGATGATATTTGACATTTTAGAAATAAGCCGAAATGAATTTTTCCCAAATTATTCTATATACACTATTTTTCAATTAATATGATACTGTTAGAAAACGTGATTCAGATTGATATGAATAACAACAAAAGGACACACACTAAAATAGAATCATATAAATAACCACAAAATTATACATAAGAGACATCAAGATTTCTTTAGAAAACCTTTCAACATAGAAAGGGAAAACCATAAAAGAGAGATATGAATCCACTATAATAGACGAGTTACAGGGATACAAATAATAACGATTCAAATTCATTCTATAGATTGTCTCAAGCATATCTTCAAATAAGAATAATTTAATAATCTCCTCTCTCACATCCTGTTAGGACACCTCATAAGGCTCTATTGAATTCCCAACTAATACACTTATAAATGTGACTTCCTATGTATATTTACGCAAAACTAATACACACTCTTTTGTGTATTCATTATGTACTCTCACATGGAACAACTGTGCAAATAACTCATATGCAGAATACAATATACAAACCCTAATAATCTTTGCTTTGAATTGGATTCCACACACATACCAAGCCAATTCAAAGGGAACTCACATCTTTGACCATTCTGCAACTCAACAATTAATCTCTCTCCTTGATAAATTACTCCACCTTCATGCCCAAACCAACACGAATCCACACATGCTCTAACTTATGTTGGTGCATTAACCATGAAATCGACCAAGCATCTTATATGGATCAGCTGCAAACATTATGAACTATATTTATTTTCCAACACTATCATATTCATAGGATTCTCAAGTGCTCAACACAATCCAATGCCAAGCATTCTCAAGATCTCACATGGCCACTGTCTGATACAAAACTTAAGAAAACTTAATATATCTCCAGGTGCTCTCTGTACATCCTTAGCATCAACACAACCATAGACTATCAAATAATGCAAAATATCCATAGCTCCATAAAGTTCATTGCTCCACCTTGATCTGAATCATCTCTATGCAATACCAATCATGTGATCGCACTAGAGCTACTCATAAACTATTACTTCAATTAGATCGAACTTGATTTCTCCTTATCAATCTCTATCTAGGTGATCTAACCTAACCACATCCAACGAAGTAACATCCTCTTAATCTACACTCGTCTATTTGAAGCATAACACCTTGTCTCATCTAGATCTCCACATTAGAATCTCTCTGAATGTTCCATCAGCATTAATTTGCACGCCCATCAAATCCACGCAACCAATGCAAAACCTACCCAAAATGACCTCATCATTGTGTTTAGAGCTCCTAAAACATAAAAACCAAACCTAGAACACTGAAATCTAAACTCAGGATCACACAAAATGGGTTGTGTATGCACTTACTTCTGTGCACCTCTAAGCACCATAAGTGTACATCATCTCTTTTGTCCCAAAGAGGAAGCATCTAGAATCCATCTTTCCTCTGCAGCTAGGAGACCTAGCCTCCATGCCCTCTTCACCAGCATTGTCGTCCACACTATTGCCATGTCATGCAGCAACCCCCATCGGCTCCATGTTCCTGACAACCATTGCCAGCACATCGCCATTGCGAGACTGCTTATCGATGACCCAAATCTGCTGCCTCTTCATGTGGCAACTGTCGATCAGCAAACTGCCATTGTCCTCCAACATCGACAACCATCAGCAATCTTGCATTGGCATCGTTGCCCTAACTATCCGCTCGTCACACCTTCAAGGTAGCAAAGGACAACATATCGTCAGACGGCCTTAATGACAGCAGTAGCTATCTGCCATGCTCGTAGCGATCCAAAAGAAATTTGCCTTGCCTGCTAGATCTGCTGCCATAAATCTATCGCGCCCACATACAACTGTTTTAACACACCAATAAATCTTACATGCCTTCAAAAATCACAACCATGATCTTGACTTCAAGAAAATATTGATCTAATTAATCCTCTTCCTAAATCACAAATCTATAACCATAGCTCTATCACACGTCGATAAACACAGCTCTAGTAGAAAACATGATTTGAGTTAATCTGGATTATAGCGGAAGTATGCACAAAAAATAAAATCAAATAAACAACCATAACATCATACACAAAAGATACTAAGATTTACATGAAAAATCTTTTACCAGAGAAGAAAAATCATGGAAGAGAGATACAAATCTATTATAATAAACATGTTATAGAAATATAAACAAAAATGATTCATACTCGTTCCTTAAATGCCTTAAAGACATCTCCAATCAAGAATACTTTGATAATTCTTTTTCTCATGTCTCATCATGACACTTGACAAGACTCCATTAAATCTCTAACTAATACACCTAGTTTATTAATGGAATAAAAAGTGTTATCAATATTTTTTACACTCTTCAAGAATGAATATTATTATTTTGCAATTGCAATTTAAAATTTTACATCTATATTATTTTTGTTGAAGGTTGATACACATATTAATCAAGGTCAAGTAGCAAATGCAATTAGTAAAAAATTTTACTAACACTATTTCATAGTAATTGTGTTTTATCCACTAAATGGTAAAATATTAAAGTATTTAACTTTTAAATTTATCATATGTGTCTTTATATTGATATTCATTTTTAAAATTATCATATGTTGACCTGTTTTGACCTATTGTCTTGATACACACCTGAAACTAACTCAAAGTACATCCTGATACCTATTAAAGAAAAGTAAAGATTAGGTTAACCTTATCCAAACCAAATATAAAAAAGTAGGGTCAAAATTGAGTGCACTTTAACATATCTCGATCTTCACCCATTCCCCAACATATTTCCAAATAAGTGCATCAATCTATTAGAATATGCTGAGAGGGGTGCAAATTCACTGGGTTAAGATTGGGTCAATTTCAACTCAACCAAAATCCTCCAAAAAAAAATTCTTATTTTTGAAAAATGTGTTAGATACTTATGTTTAGCTATTCTTTTGTAAAGTTCAAGTTGGTAATCCATGTTAGAAATATAATTCAAGTGTAAAAGATTTAATATTTTCTACACATATTGCAAACTAATATTATATTTACATAAAACTTTTGACTATTAAAGTATTTAATTAATAAATTATCATGATAGAAATTGAAAATAGAATATTTAACTCTTTTTACAAAAAATATTATATTTATGACTTTCGATTATGCAAGATTAGGACATAGTTGACTCAACTTTTATCATTAGGCTTGACGATTTTTATTCATCCCGGTCATGGCAGCTGCCCAACCTTGGGAAAAGCTAGTCATAGCCCCGAGTCATTGTCAACAAACCCAATTTGCACTTTTGTTTCACGGTACGCTTTAATCCTTTTACCATATTTATGTTTACATTTAGAAATGCAGTTGCACGGATAGACTATGGATTCTTATTGTCCTAACCTGTATTAAAAATATATATATTTCACTCGTCTAAGTGACGTGTTGCATTCACAACTATATCCACGCTTTTCTATATAAAATAAGCAAGTTAAGGGAAGGAAATTAACGAATTGGGTACCTAATCTTAACTCATTTAATATATCAAATCCTAATTCATTTATTAACTCATTTAAAAAACTTCAACCTTAACCCATTTACAACCCCATTTAATAAATAAATGGGCGGTTCACATATAAAATAACCGATATTCTTCCCTTTCGAAAAAAATAATTGATATTCTATCAAAGTTTGCTATGATAAATGATATAGTTTTAATAAACATTTTTTAAGACAAAATTTATCAACGTTTAAGAATAATAGTATAAAAATTCATTTGATGATAACAAACTTTTTCTTCACTACAACGAATGTTGGTTTCGGTGACAAATTCCGGTACGGAAAAAAAGAATTCGTTGCTTTCGGCTATCCAGGCATAGTCACTACAGCAAAGTGCCAAAACCTATTGTCTCACATTTGTTGGTGCTCCCAAATTTTTCTAAATGATAGCTCTCGACTCCATCAATCCATCTCGTTTCTACTAGCCATATCTCATTTCGCGATCTCTCTCCTCCCACTGCCCTGTCTCCCTTCTGCGGTCTCCTTCTATTCTCTCCGACTCCCACACCCTTCTCAACTGCAATCTCTCTTCTCCCGTACTTGTCCTTCCCCCTGAGGTTTCAAACGTGATTCGATTTGTCTCTCCTATAGCTACATAGATTCAATACGAAAGGTAATCTCAAAATCCTCTTCTTCTAGATCAATGATTCGACTAAGTAGTATTGTTCTTCTGCTGATTTTTTCAAATCCCTATGAAATGGAAGCACCTCTCCTCCTTTTTAATAGATGCTCCTTATGACTGCAACCTGTATCTCATTCGACTCCAGACAAGGCTGCAGCAGGGACATTTGTAGGTATAATCTTACCACTCTCTTCTCCTCTTTTTTCTCTCATTGTAATACCTTTAATCCTCTTTCTTCTCTGTATACGATCGGTGCTTCCTGCTTCCTCTCTTAGTTCCATTGCACAAATTTTTTATTACTTATCCTTTCTCCTAATTTCTAGCATTCTGAATTTCTAGAAGTATTACTATTGAGATCTGCAGATTTGTTAATTTGGTTGGATTTTTATTTATTTGGATTATATTATTTTTACTGAAGTTTGCATACTTAACGAAATGAAGTGGCTATCAAGATTGTTTATGGGTAAGAAATTTTGAAATCGTCCTGATCACTTGTCTCAAACATTTGATAAGAAATGAATGTTGAAATATCATACGTGAAAAATAGAGAGGGGGAAATCTTTAGTTAAACCTCACATTTAAGCAATAGAAGTCAATGAATCATATAGGAGCTTTAGGTGATGAAGAATGTCAATTTCCAATAAGCAAAGTTCACATGAAACAACAGAATTTCAGCACTTTCAATAAACAGTTACCCTACAAACTTGTGTATGTTAGAAGCACCACAGTCAAAATCCTAAGATCTAAGATTTATGAATTGTGATGTTGCACAAATTTTAACCTGAAATAATTTCAACTCCACATCTGAATGAGAACACTCTGTAGATGTGGTAGCAGACTTAGTTGTTTTAGGTTTCGACAAAAATAATGCTGTGATTTTCTTTTGTGTTTATGAATTGTAACTTTATTTCTTTAAGCTACATAGAGTAAATGGCAATATGAATGAAATGAGAGAAGTCGCTCAAGCTAAACTACATAATCAGATTTTACATAGTAGTTTTGTTTGATAGGCTTTTAATGATATATTTTATAACCTTTCATACTTGTATAGGACTTGGATGACATGAATATTGAAATCATGTTGAACACACTTCACAAGGCATACCTTGAGAACTTCTAAAAATTCTGTGAGGTATCTTATGGACATTTACTTCTATTCTTTCTTTGCCCCTCTTCATCTCCTTCTCTAACATCCATGTTAATGTTGTCACTTATAGGACCTAAAGTTATATCTCTATACAGAAACTAGGCAGAATGACTATAGAGATTATGTTTGACCTTCTAGCCTTCTAGCCTTTGAAGTTGACAGGAGGGATGTAAATATTACAATAAACAGGTAATTTTCCTTGTATGGTGTCTTTTTTTATTGTGTTCATTTTAATACTATTCGGGCATCTTGGAATTTCTCAGTCAATCTGCATCCTCATCAACTTTGCAGCATGTTTTTATGTCTTTATTTATGCTTCATTTATTTATTCATACCTTTGAATTGACTAGGGGCATGTGCAGGTGGTTTTTGGATGCAGTCATGGAGTTCTCCAAGTCTACCCAAGCTATCACAGGGACAGGAAAATGCATTGCATGTCTTCCAAGGTATCTAACTTCATTGTCCTTATTTAGTTTGTTCAAATTATTAAATTTCTTCCGATGTAAAATAGATTTTCAATTGTAAATGGAGATTATTAATTTTTTAATATTAAAATGAATATTTTTATTGCATCAGTTATGATTTTTATATTTTTTAAATTTCGGTTCAGCTTATTGTCTGTATTTTTAGTAATTTGAAAAAATATCAGCAAATGCAACCAAAACTTTGTTGCAATTAACTAACACAAGCGGTCAACTATGGTCAAACAGAGGGCAACAACGAATTTGGCAACAAAATGTTTTGTTGCTAATAGCAATGGCAAAGAATTTTTGGTGTTGGCAACAAAAAAATTTGTTGCCATTGCTGAAAGCTGTTGTAGTGCTTGCGCCACCTTCACCTTCACCTTCACGGTGATATGATATGAACCTTCATGCAAATCCAACCGTTACATGGGCTCCGTAGTTAAAGATGATGCAAATTCTAGGTAAGAAAATAGATTGACTTTTATAAAAATTTCAAAGATGTTAATTCAAAATTTAAATTGAACAAAATATTCTTCCTACGTTCATAAATAATTCTAAATCTATAAATTATTATAACATTTTAATATACATGTAATTAATTATAGAGGAATAATTCAACACTTATGTAAGTATTCCATGCTTATCTTTTGTTTTTTCATTTTAAAATAATCTAAATTATCTATCATGTTTATTCATATGTATTTGTTTATGAGTCAAAAAAATATATATTGCAGATTTTATAGGTTATATTTATACTCTACTTTTTTCAAAAATTTTAATTGTTATATATTCACTCTAAAAAGGTACTATTTTCCATAAGATATAAGTTTTGGATAAAAAATTATTTTTGGTAGCATGATAAAACAAGATGTATTAAACATGACCAATAGTTTATATTTTAAAAATTGTACTTCAAAATTTAAATTCGAGAGTGCGCATGGAGGCTTGCATGCTTATACGAGTATTTAACCATTCCTCTTGAATATAAGTGTTTTCAGAATTTACAAGTGATTATATATTTTGCAACGCATATACAACCTGCCTATTACAACTTTTCCATCAAAGACTCAATTAAAATGACTTTTAGGACCACAATTGACAAATGATGTTTAAACATGTTACGATTGAATCTTGATTTCATCATCAAGTAGCCTCATACGAGAGGTTCCTGCAAAATCATGTCAACATATACATTGAAAATTTCAACGTCCTTGATAATAATATCGAATCAACTCCACCCACTGCCATGAAAAAAATCATGTTTCATCCGGGATCAACATCTTGATGGATTGACTTTGGATTGATAATTAGATTAATAAAGGTATAAAATCAATATAATAAAATTTATCAATGTATACATCTATTCAAAGCTATCAATTCAACATTTATATCATTTAAAATATTTTTCCTATAAATAATTCAATAAATCATTATAACATTATAATACAAATGTCAACGTATGTAAGTAGATTTTAAAATTTTACATATAATTTAAAATATTTTATAGATGCTTAAAGTAATTGAATTACATCTCCATGTAATCAGATCACATAAAAGTGGTTTTGTGTAACCCACTTATTTCATTAATAGTATTTAGTATCATTTATTTAACTTGCCGACTAAGTTTAATCCAAATTAAAGTGACGCACGGCTTTGGGATCTTTTTTCTTCTTGTCTAGATGGTAGTTCTTGCCCTACTTCAAACTCAAAATTTGCGCCTCGTGTACATTCGTGTCATGTAGGTGTTACGCAGTCATTTTATTGAATTAATAGCCTTGAAATTCGTATATTATGCGAATAATAGCTATTAAAATTAGTATATTACTCAATTAATTTTACTACCTTGAATTTCACACTTCTATTAAACAAGAGCCATGAAAATATTTGATTTGGATGAAATTTGGTTACTTGATTAAAAAATAATTCCAAATACAATTGGAGTAGATCTCATGTAATCATCAAAACCAAATGGACAGATTTCAGTCCCCATTAAAAGAAAACCCATTCGTAAAACTCTGCCGGTGCAAGTTTCGTTCAAGACGCGGTAACCTGATAAGGTCCATGGGTGGTGGAAAAGATAGGCTCAGCGCAATTGAGAGACTACAAAGAAGACGTTTGGCGTAGGCCGTCAGAATTCCGCGTTTGTGTTGCTTGAAATCCAGATCCAACCCTACAACGAGATGAGAATCGAGAATGAAATATTTGAGTTAGATCCGTTTTGAACGGATAGAGGATATTCGTCCAAGGTAATTAAAGACCAAAAAAATTTTGTCCTTTAAAAAATCAATTTTATTTATTTATAATAGGTTAAATTTCAATATCTTTTAAAAAATAAAATAAAAAATAATAATAATCAAACTCGAGATTAAAAATTATTATAATTCATTTTCTTTATGTACGGAGGATGAAGCAGGAGGCTTTTCATAAATAATTTGCTTGTCATTCTTATTAGATATTTCAATATTACTTGATAAACCATATTCATATTTTGTGAAAAAACGTGATACCAAAAAAAAATGCAATAAATAGTTTAAAAAAAAAGGAAAACATGCAAGAAATAGGAACGTTGTAACGATGTCAATATATTTCATCCTATATTAAAAGGTGACATTAGTGATCCATTGTGGTTGTCTGTGTTATATGTTATAGAGGAATGACCCTGTTCCCCCGTACTAAGTAAATGGTATGGTTCGCTTAGCCCACCTTAAAAAATTCATTTACAACAATTTTTCAATTTTTCATACGCTTATTTATCTAAGTGTATTTAAAACATAAACCAAGTTTTACCATTTTTAGATATGTGCATATTCAAAAATCTTAAAGAAATATATACACATCTAAAATGGTAAGACTTCTAAAATGGTAAGACTTAGTTTATCTGTTAAATACACTTAGATAAATACGAATATGAAAAAAAGTTTAAAAAAATTCTTGTAAATGAGTTTTTTAAAGATATGTTAAGCAAAGTATTTGTTTAGCTCGAGCTCATAGGATCACTCATCTATGTTATACACTAAAAAAAAAATATTATCATTTAAGAGGAATGATCCTATTAGCCCAGGCTAAGCAAATATCCCGATTAACTCACCTCGAAAAGCCTATTTAAAAAAAATTGCTTGTTTCTTCATACACTTTTATCAAAGTGTGTTTAACGTATAAATCAAGTTTTACCATTTTTAGATATGTGTATATATTTTTTTAAGATTTTTAAAAATAAAGGTATTTTAAATATATATATATACACATAAATGTTTAAAATTTTCTAAAATATATATAAATATATCCAAAAATGGTAAATTTTGGTTTATATATTAAATACACTTAAATAAACTAATGAATGAAAAAAAAACAAAAAAAGTTGTTGTAAATGGATTTTTTGAAGTGGACTAAATGGAACATTTGTTTAACCCAAACTAACAAGATCACTCCTCATCATAAGGAATGATGTTGTTAGCCCGGGCTAAATAAATGTCCCCCTTAGCCCACATCAAAAGGCCTATTTACAAAAAAAAAAAAAAAAAAAAAAAAATTCATACACTTGATTATCTAAGTGTATTTAATATATAAACCGAGTTTTCCCATTTTTAGATATGTGTATATATTTTTTTAGATTTTTAAAGATAAGAGTATTTTAAATACATATATACACATAAATGTTTAAAAATCTCAAAAAAGTATATAAACATATCTAAAAATGATAAAACTTGATTTATATGTTAAATACACTTAGGTAAACTACTGTATGAAGAAATAAAGTAAAAAAAAATTTTATAAATGAATTTTTTGAAGTGGACTAAACGAAAAAAACATTCCATGCCTTCATCCTTCCTCGTAAGTTCTTCTTCGCCCTTTTCTCTCTTGGCTGCTGCTGGGAGTGAAGGCGAAAGAGGGGGGCGGGGGGGAGGGGGGGGAGGAGAAGGTGATTTTCATACAAGGTTGGTGGAGGACTCATCTTCTTGTGAAGGCTATATGCAGCAATGAGGATCTGATTTCACAGATTCTTCTTCATTTTCTTTCAATCACATCTCTTTCGAGTTTAAGGACGGTTTGCTAGTCATGACAATCTGTCATCTCCCATCCCCATCCCTCAACACCTATTCCACCCGCCAACTCCCTCCCAATTCCTCTCTCACCGCATGACGTATTCGCTCCTGCCAATGTCGCGGTCACTGCAGCCATCGCAAGCCCTACCCCTGCATCTCTCTCTTGCTCAGCAAAACAGAGGCTAGCGATCCGGCATTCCTACTCTGGCCTCTGTTATTGCATGTTCTCAATCTATCCCCTTGTTTGTTCGTCTGTCCAAGAGAGAAGAAAAAAGGTTTCTTCTTTCCCTCTTGGATGCTTTCATCCACGAAATTGGAAGGAGTTTTTGAATTTATGCTATCTCTTCTTCAATAGCATCTAGCAAGTGGTAAAGGCTGAAAATTTTGTTGGTATTTAGATTTTTGTGAGTTGATCTATTTCCTACGATTTTGGTATAGACCTAAGACTGCAGTTGCATTCCTTTCTTTATTATGGATTCGTGCTTCTTTTGCCCTTAATCCTAAAGTGTTTTCATGTACTCTTCATGAAAATCTATGTCACTATATGTTGATTACCTGTATGATCTGGGTAGATCGTGCTTGGCAAGATATCTTTGTGGTTATTGTTGTACTCACACATATTAGAGGTTTATTTTAGCCTTTGGACTCAATAGTACTATTGGAACATAGTTGGTGATTGTTGTGTTTGAATATGAATTCCAACATTGCAGGGAGAAAGATTAGTTTGAATGACACAAATTGGGTGATTTGGAAAGAATGGAAGATATTTTAGTGTGCAATAATCTTTATTCCCCCATTGAAAATGATGGAGCCAAGCCAACAAACATATCTAACCCGGAGTGGAATACGTTGAATAGAAAGGCCATTGCATACATAAGGCAATGGCTAACGAATGGTATATTTCACCTTATATCTATAAAGGCTAGTGCATATGGATTGTGGACAAAGTTAAAATCTTTGTATGGGAGGAAGATAGCTAACAACAAGAGTTTCTTGTTCAAAAAGCTTGTGAATATAAAATGCAAAGATGGGTGTCCTATGGTAGAGCATTTGAATGAAATGCAAAACATTTTGAGTCAGCTAAAAGCTATGGAGTTAGAGTTAGATGATGAGTCTTAGGCATGCTTGTTATTGAGCTCTTTACTAGAGAGTTGGAAGACGGGTGATTTCAATTTGTAACTCATCCAAATGTTACCCCCTCCATAATTCAAGTTACAAGTAGCATATTAAAAGAAGAGATGAGAAGGAAATCTTCAAGTTCTTATCATTCACACACATTAGCGATGGAGAAGAGAGGAAGAAGCAAGTCTAGAAAGCCACAAATTTGCATATATTTAGGAATAATATCAAAATCAAGAGGCAAAATGATGTTTTGGTATTATAACAAGGAAGGTCACATCAAGAACTACTCGAAGCTCAAACAAGATTAAAAAAAAATTAATGAATAAAAGAATGGCGATACTAAGAGTAGCACTTCCAGAGTTGCTTCATGGTGAGGTGTTGATTTGCATGTCAAGTGAGGCAATGAGCTTATATGGAAGTTGCCAAGATAATCAATTTTGTTGACATTAGATCTTCATATCATTGGACTTCCAGGAAAAATTTCTTTGCTACCTATAAGGCTAAGGATTTTAGGGTGATGAAGATGGGAAATAGTAGCCAATCAAAAATTGTGGGAGTTGATAATATGCATTTAAAGACCAATACAAATTCCACTTTAGTTTTGAGGAATGTGAGGTAGGCGTCTGATTTGTAGGTGAATCTCATTTCTATGTCAGAATTAGACAAAGAGGGATATGAAAACAAGGGTGATGAAGATGGGAAATAGTAGCCAATCAAAAATTGTGGGAGTTGATAATATGCATTTAAAGACCAATACAAATTCCACTTTAGTTTTGAGGAATGTGAGGTAGGTGTCTGATTTGTAGGTGAATCTCATTTCTATGTCAGAATTAGACAAAGAGGGATATGAAAACAAGTTTGGTCAAAGTGCTTGGAAGCTTGTCAAGGTTCTCACTATAGCTGGAGGAAAGGCATCTTACACTTTGTATATAACACAAGCCAAGGTTATCAAGGGCGAACTTCATGCTATTGAGGATGCTTCATTGAAGTTGTGGCATCGGAGGCTTAGACATGCAAATTTTTCACAAGAAAAAGCTTCTACCAGACATCAAAAGTAAATTTTAGTTTACAAACCTCTGCTATTGTATGGAGCTGAAAATTTGTAACCACAGGAAAAGACACAATCTTGCAAAAGAAAGAAATGGGGAAGGATGGAGGATCTTAGGTCCCAAGACGTCAAATCATGTACTCAATGCATACATTGCCTGAACCCCATCTCAAATCTACAGAAGTCATTTCTATATCTAATATATCTTAAATCTTGTTTAGACAGTTGTTTTTGTTCTAAAATCCCCCTTGATTGGATTTTTATGATCGAAAAGGACTAGAACCCGGAAATTGGATTTTTGGGGCAAACCAGCCCAATTCGATCTTCAGTATGCTCAACTGTGCTTGGTCTGGTGTGGTATGAGAGTATGGTTCATTGTGAGTTTTTGCTCTGCCGGAGCTTGAATCAACTTGTTGCACGTGATATGATGTGCATTGCCAAACACACGAATAAAATATATACACAATAAGCTATACAATTAAGCAAATCAATCAAATACCTTATGAGGATGAGATCTATTTCCGCTTCTCCCTGTCAATCAACGCCTTCGCTGGAGTGGGCTCAGGCTGTTCTTTGGGCATGTAATTACTGGAAAGGCCCGTCTGCCCAGTATTACTTCCTCAAACGTTAAAATCTGTAGCGCAGAGGTTTGGGGCAATTCACAGATAGTTTGTTCGAAATGATTTGGAATGTCTTCGAGAATTGATGGTTGGCTTCAATCTCATCAATAAAAAACCATGGTAGTGGGTCCAAAATGAGGACCCAGATGAACTGGACAATGCATATCGGACACCTGAACCCCCTAAAATAGGCGCACATTAATTCTTCGTCTGTGACAATCTAATTGGATGGATATTTGCACGGGTATGGAACTTAGAGGATGTAAAAACGCATGCTAAAAAGCAATTATGCATACTTGCTGGATCTATCCTATAAAATTTTCATTAACATTCATAAATATATACAAAACTTTGACATTTTGATATCTAAATAAAATAAAATTATATAATACTCGTATGGAAGTTTCTAAAAAGAGTACTAAATTCTATGCAACCAGCAGTTCTGTTTCAAATGCATTGAAATTTTAATGCATCCGAATAGAAATTCTATTTTTTAATTTTTTTAATTTTTTTTATAAAACTCTTAATCTAGTTGCATTTAACTTAGGTATTAAGTTTTATCATTTTTGAAAATTTGTATGTATATATAAATATATATATCTTTTTTATTTTTGAAAATAGGGATATTTTAGTTATTTAAAACATACTAAAACTCTTTTATTTTTAAAAATAAAAAATATATAACATTTTCAAAAGTGGTAAGATTTAATTTATAGATTAAATACGCCTAGACTAAAAGTTTTATAAAAAAAATAGGAAAAAATATTAAAAATAGAAATTGTAGAGGATGCATTGAAATTTTAATACATTCAATTGCATTGAAACACTCTCCAACTATAAAACCATGTGCATATTGCACTCGGTTTTTCACATTTTTGTGTTTGAGTAGTGATTTTCTAAAGTTACCCTTAAATTGAGAGATTTATAGGCGACCAATTTTAAAAAAAAATTTAATACACATTGTAGTCCTACCTAGATCATCAATTTTTTTGAAATTTGATCCAACCTAGACTAAAAGTTTTATAAAGAAAATTTCGAAAAATATTAAAAATAAAAATTCTAGTAGATGCATTAAAATTTTAATACATGCGGTTGCATTGAAACACTCTCCTACTATAAGACCATATGCAGATTGCACGCAGTTTTTCACATTTTTATATTTGAGTAGTGATTTTATAAAGTTACCATTAAATTGAGAGATTTATGTGTAATAAATTTAAAGTATTGGTATATTTATAGTTATTTGCAGATAAGGCTAATGTAAATGTAATATATTTTAACTTTTATAAACAAATGCATATAATATTTAAGTTTTAAAATAAACATCTTACAGTTTAACTAAGTAATGATTATATGAAACAACTTCTGTTGCAATTATAATTGAAATAATTAATACATAAACAAATATAAATATTTTAATAAATTAGGGAGAATATCAAGTTCGGACGGGATCGGATTTTGGTACAGAGTTGATGCAAGCTCGGTATTGGTTTCGGATTTTCTCAGGTCGAGTTGAAATAAGGTCTAATTTGAAAAAAAAAAATTCAAAAATTAAACCCAAATTTGGTTTTGAAACCGGGACGGGTCGGGCGGGTTCGGACCAACCCAGTACCAAATTGCACCCCTAGTCCTTGCAGATGGAAATTTTCTAATAACTAATGCAGTTCATGAAATATACACTACTGAAGAGCAGGAAGTAATGGGTTCCAACCAAGCAGGAGATGAAAATTTGAAGAAGCACACTCAATATGAGAGAAAAGCTAGAACAGCCACCGCAGAATATTTCATTGCCACTCATCCAAATGAAAAACCATGGAGAGGTACAAAAGGGAACAGATAATGAGGAAACTAATTCAAGCCAGGAGACAATGAAAGATTCAAGTAAACTGAGCCTAGATAGACGCAATACTTCCGAAGCAATAACCACCAACACTGATGAAGAAAATACTAGGTTTGCCTAATATCATCTCAGATCATATCTACTGTTGTTCAATATGGTTTATCATATCTAAAATTTACATTGGAGTTTCAAAGCAGCATCAACAACAAGGATAATTGAACCTCCCATAAACTTTTGAAGAAAATTCTTTAGGTTGAATTAGCTAGTGCAGGGCCATTAGACTAGCACTTGTTCGCAATTCGCATTACACAGAGAACGTTTTACCATGTTACAATGAGTGTACGAAAGAGATTTTCAACCAAGCTAACTAACAAATTACTAAAATTGCACACACATGCATATTGAAACACTTTTTTTTGACATTGACTACAACAAAAGTCCATATATATGGCTTACTTTTGCAACTCAATTTAAATTAAGCTACATCTAATATTTAATGTAACCAACCATCATACTTTTTCAACTAAAATTGTTATTATTATTTGCAGTCAAATCTAAATAATTACATTAGATATTAATTTTAGCTGCATATAAGGTAAAAGCTAGCTCCAAGTGAGCAAGTGTCGTTACCCTTAAGCAAGCATGAATATGCATCCAAATATGTAGATGTAGCCAAACTGATGTATGTGTAGCGAAATAAGCTTTATATGCAGTTAAAAAAGTAGTTACTTTTAATGAAAGTGGCTGTAGTGTGGTTCACATGCACTACAAATGTTGGTACAAATAGCTAAATTTTTTGTTGTATATAAGATAATTTTGGCTCGTATAAATGGATTTAGCTACATATATATATGCATATTTGGTTACAAATACATAACTGCTTTAGAGCAGCATAATTTACTTAAATATACCAATTTTTATATTTTATGCAACAAAAAATAATACTTAATGAAATAATTTATATTCGGCTGCAAATAACCAAAGAATATTTGGTTAACAAAAGTACATAAATGGCTGCATTTGATACTAAATGCATCTGAATCTAAATTTAGTTCCAAAAGGTGACTACTTTTATAAGCTTTGTTGCAGTGTCGTGCAGCTTTTTCTACAAGTCTTAGCAAATGTAAATACCAAGATAGTGCTCTTACAAATCATTCAATTTCAGTAGTCCACTGGTTATCGGACCAAAATTTGGTGACTATCATCAAAATTTGTCCATGTGATGCCACATACCCACTCCCCTCCACAGCTCCACCTCCTCTTGTATTTTGCACCTATCCCACACCGTGTCAAAAATAAGGACGCATTGTTCTTTAAAATGAAAGTAGATAAGAATAATATGCGCACTATTCCCTTGGAATGCTGCATACACTATTCTAATTTGCTTCCATTTTAAACACTATAGAGTGGAGGTCTTCTTCATTTGCTAGAGCTTTTTTCATTCTTGCTTTCATCTTATCTTCGATGATGGCTCTAAAGACCACAAAATCTATTGTCAAACCTTCCTAAACTAAGAAACAGTAGGGAAAACCAATGTGTCTATCAAGTCTCTCAACAGTAGAATTCATTTCTTTGATTTCTTCAACTAAGATGCCACAAGGGATAGCTTCCATCAGGATATTCCTCATCCCAATGAGGGACCTCACCTTCCCCTGTCTCCTCACTATGTGGCAATCTTCTATCACATGCTCACTGCCATCCACTACTTGCTAGAGCTAGATTCTTATCTCCAATATCTTCAACATTCGTTAGCTTACTTTGAAGGTTTGGCTCTTCATTGGCTCTTCATTGACCACCTTCTTCACTAGATAAGTGGATCTATAGCATATTCTCTACAGCCATCTAGTCACAAAATTTTTTATATCAAATTTGCTCCCAAAGAGGATAAATTTAAGTACTTTTTCATCAGCCCGAAGGGTAGTTTGTCTAGCTTTTTGGCTAAAATTTATGACGCATTTAATAATATGGGTAAGGAGGGAAGTAAGGAAGAGATGAAAAGAATATTTTTAAAAAGTGTAAAAGTGATGTGATATAATAAGGGTAAAGTGAAAATAAATAAAGTAGTTATGTAAAAAATAATTGAAATATAGAGATAAAAATGGAAAAAATGGGGTAGTTAGGTAGTTAAAATGTCAAATCATTTTTTAGAAAATATGTAAGGGAAAAGTGCGAAACTACTTTCTCACCTAAACTTGTTACCAAACAGATCTTAAGTATTAGGACCTGTTTAGTAACAAACACAAGTGAAAAACTATTTTCCTACTTCTCCTCCACACACTTTCCAAAAAATAATTTAATATCTTAATTACTTAACTACCTTATTTTTTTCATTTTTACCCCTATATTCCAATCATTTTCTCATACAATTACCCTATTTATTCCCACTTTACCTTGATCATATTACATTACTCTCACACTTTTCAAAAATATTCACTTTTTCACTTTTCGTCCTACCCACATTATCAAATGGACTATTAGTCCTTCTAAAGCATTGACAACACTAATGGTTGTGGCCATCAAAGAGCCTTCCCAAATTTGGCATTTCCAGGTACCTAGGTCATCAAAGAGCTTTCCCAAACCAAACTGTCACTGTCATTAGAAGAGGAGAGAATTTTGATACAACTAGTGGAAAAAAGTTAAAATTGCTTGAAAAAGTAGTCACCGGCTGCAAGTACCAACTAGACTGGGTGCCCATCATCTAAGCTCTCTATGGTACTACTACCATAGTCGCTTGTGCAGACGCCACCTCCACATCCATGCTCATGGAGAGAATATGGACTCTAATAGCAAAGCATATCAACAAGCAAATGGAAATGAAAACAAAATGACCAGTGATAGCAGTGGGGTCCTTGAAGATAGAAATTAGCCAATAAATAATGAAGTTCATCAAATACCAACAAAGAGCAGGAAATACTAGGTTCCATCCAAGCAGAAGTTACAAATTCGGATAAGTATGCTCAATATGAGAGAACTGCTGGAACAGCCATAGCAGAATCTTCCATTGCTACTCATCCACATGCGCAAAACCATGGAGAGGTGCAGAAGGGAACAGATAATGAGGAAACTAATTCAAGTCACTGGACCATGATAGATTCAAAGAGTTAAGAAGGAAGAAATACTTCTGAAGCAGGAACCACTGATGCCAATGGAGAAAAATACTACAGGTTGCCGAATCCAGAGATGCTGACGCTTTAGAGTCCTCCAATATTTTTGAGGCCTATGGTAGCAGTTCAGAAGCACAGAAGGATGGCACTAAAGATTTAAATCCTCCAATAAAAATGAGCAACAGCACTACTGAAAACATAGCCTCACAATCATCAAGAACATAGGACTTCTAAGCAAACATATAATCAGCAAACTCATCAAAAACCCACCCAAAAAAATGTGGAATTCCTGAGTCAGTGAGCCATCAGATCGCCAACCATTTTAACAAATGGTATAATGGATAAAAGGAGCACCAGCTGGATGAACCACTTATCAATGCCACCGGGAGAAATGGATAGGAAAGTTCAACAAGAAGCTTTAAAATCTATAAGGATCTAGTGGGTTACAATATGTTGTTTCAGTGTGAATTCTAATATAAGTTCCAATACAAATGGTATATTCAGTAAATGCAAAGTATGTAGGTGCTTTTTTTAATGTTGCCGATATCTAAGCTGACCAACTATTCATTTAAATAAACTGCCTAAAATCATTTCAGTAGGAGATACAATCAAATTAATTATTAAATACCTAATATCATCTCAGTTTAAAACATCTGAAATCGTATCTATTGCAGTTCTATATGGATTATAACATCTGAAATATATGTTGAAGTTTTAAAAAGAAGAAGCAAGAAAATTTGGATCTCTCATAAACTTTTGAAGAAAATTCTTTGGATCAAATCAGCCGGTGTAGGACCATCAGACTAACACTTCTTCGCAATTTACATTATATCATAAAATGTTTAGTGGCACCATGTTACACCGAGTATGAAAGATATTTTCAACCAAGCAAACCGAGATATTACTAAAACTACCTTACTTTGTGTGAATGCGTGCATCCAAATTGAAACATAATTTTTTTGGTTTTGATATTGACTAAACAAAAGTTTATATATGTGGCTAACTTTGTGCAGCCAAATTTAGATTTAGCTACATCTAGTATTTAACATAGCCAACTATCATACTTTTACAATTAAAATTGTTATTATTATTTGCAACTAAATATAAATTGTTGTATTAGATATTAATTTTGGACGCACTTAAGGCAAAAGCTAGCTACATTTGAGCAATTATCGCTACCCTTAAACAGCCATGTAGATGTAACCAAGTATGTATACGTAGCCAAACTTATATGTATGTACCTATACAACTACCCTACTTTTCAATTATTTCTACACAACTACCTATACAACTAATATATCTATTTTAATTTTATTCTCTTTACTCCTCATCATTACCTCTATCATATCACATCGTTTTCTACCAATTCGAAAATTTTTACGTCAGAAACTTTTCATCAAAAGTTTTATCACTTCCCAAACACCCTAAATTTTGTACTGTATATAAGATAATTTTGGCTACTTATAAATGGATTTAACTACATCTGTGTGCACATTTAGCTACAAATACATGGTAGTTTTAGAGTAGTGCAATTTGCTAAAATAAACCAGTCTTCACATTTTATGTGATAAGAAATAATACTGGATATAATAATTTATATTTAGCTGCAAATAACAATAGAATATTAGCTGACAAAAGTAGATAAGCTGCCGCAAAATTTGAAACTAGACATACTAATCGCAACTCAATCTAAATTTGACGGTAAAAAGGTGGCCACTTTTATAAACTTGTTGCAGTGGAGTGCCCCCAGCAACAGAAGTCTTAGCAAATGCATATGCCAAGATAGTGCTTAGTGTTCAACTGCTTGTCGGATCGCAGTAATAATCAAATTCCAAGTCTAAAATCAACAGAAAAGAGAACAGAACCCTAACATTTCTTCTAGATCGTTGCAGGTGTTGGGGAAATAAAATTGTACCTTTGGACGAAACTCCAAACAGAATATCAGGGCAAGATGTCGTAGGGCGTCCAAAATTATATCGAGACAGATCACAAAGCGCTGCGGCTACGGAGGCTTGAAATGCAGAGGAGAGAAGACTGGAGAGGGAGCGTTGGCAAACGAAGTAAATGAGGAAGAAAGAGAGATTTCTAAGATCCGCGTGATGTTGAGGCAAAGGAGATCTTTGAGAAGCCCTAGATTGGAGGCGATTTCGGGAAAAAGCCGAACTCGAGAGAGAGAGAGAGAGAGAGAGAGAGAGAGAGAGAGGTTGGTTATTGCGATGACAACGGACAAACATTTATGCGTTTACTATGTCGGGAAACAACCGAGGAAAACGATGCAGTGCACCGCTGTTCCAGGAAACAGTGGGCGCCTGTAACCTGCTCACTTGACAAGTGGGGCGAGTGACACGAGAAGGTGAGTGAGGTAAGTGGAACTGTGGAAGGGTGGAGACTGGAGAACGGTTCCCACCATCTCAGCACGAAACTACTTTCAAAAACTAATTTCCTTTGTTTTTAAAAATCTAGCCACAAATATTATTTAAAATATAATTTTAATCATTTATAATGAAAATTAAAAAATCAGATATGATGGTGACCTTAAATATGTAAAAAATATAAAATTTACATATTTAGCAAATAAAAATTAGCAGACAATATTTTAGCAAAATAAATAAATAAATAACTTTTTTAGACTCATCTTAACCACATATGTATGTAACGTTTCAGATTATACAAATCTTATTTCATATATTATTTATAATCTAAAAATGCACACACCATTAATATCCTTATATCTATTTTTTTTAATTATCACCATCATATTTGAATTATTTTCTTTATGAATGGTCAAAATTATATTTTAAATAATATGTGTGATTAAATTTTCGAAACAAAATCAAGTAATTAATTTTTAGAAAGATTTCCTGTTGAAATAGTCGAACGAGTCCACCGAAGCCCTTCTCATTAAGGTGTACGTGGAATCAGCACTGCGGGCGCACTGCTACATTAGTACAGTATACACGCTGACCGAAAGCACGATAACGTTACAAGATCAAAGTAATAATAAGGAAAGAAGGAAGAAATAAAGTTAAAATACATAAATTAGTCATTATACGTAATTTTTTATTTTGAATATTTTAGTAATTGATGACAATTTTATTTTATTTGTTGTATTTAATATCATTTATCGTATCCGAAAAACTCTTTCATTTGTCTAATGTCAATCTGGATCAATCTTATCTACAAATTATAAAATTAATATAATAAAATAATTTAATATTAAATATCAATTTTCATGTTGTATGTTCAATATCTAAATTATCTAAAATATCATTTCTACGTGGACAAATAATTATATTAAGTATTATTACATTCTAATATATATGTGAATGGATCTAAGCATTTTTTCCAATTTACACAAAAATATACCTTTTTTAAGCACTTGTGACTCAGGCACATATTTGATTTGGATAAAATTTAGTCTCTTGAATAAATAAATGATGTTAAATATACTGAATGTATTTGATTTTCAATCAAGTGTTAAATTTTTAAAATTTAAAGGAGTAACATAGAACTGCTTCTATGTATCCGAATTACATAAAAGTAGATTCAATTATATAAATAACATGAAGAAATAAGTTAAAGAATACTTAATTGTTAAGATATTAAATTATATAGAAAATATGTAAAGAAGTAGAAAAAAATTCCTAATATCCAAAACACTTTTGTAGAGGGGAAAGAAAAATATTTTTTACTACTACTTTATACACTTTTTGATAAAAGTGCTCTCCAAGATAATTATTTCTTGATATCTATTATTTATTTTTTTTATTTTTATTTTTTTATTTTTAATCATTATCTCTATTATATCGTATCATTATTCTATATATTTCAAAAGATTTCCACTAAATTTTTCTTCGATTTTCCCTTTGTCATTAATACATCATAATATAAAATGTACAAATATCGCTAGAATTAAACTTTAAGAACATAACATCTGTCATTACTAAAACATTGTTTTTAGCAATGGGTTGATGAGAAGATTTTAAATTTTATAATTATTAACAAAACTAAACATTAATATCATAAGATTACTTTTAAGTTGTTAATGGCTAAAAGTCATATTATAACAAGGGGTGCAACTTAGGTCAATTCAGATTGATTTGAAGTGAATTCATTCCTAATCTACATTGGAAAAACTTTACTCAAATCAAATCGTAATTCATTTTCTGAATCTCAAATCCAAACCAATCCAATTTACAAAATTTGAATTAAAATTCGAGTTAAACAATTAAATATTTCAATTGATAATTTAGGTTAGTGCTTTGAATTTTTAATTTTTATAAATATTTTATATATTATTCTAAATAAAAATTTTTTAAGTAAATTTCTTATACCAATAAATAACTATGAATTTTCGACAAATTTTAAAAGTATTATTAAGTTTCGTTAACCTTAAAAATATTATTTAACATCGTTAGTAATCATTTAGTATGTCGAGTTAGTATTCAATTAAAAACATAGTAAAAATACAATAAATTAAAATAATATCCAATTTTATATTCCATTATAAATATATTCAATTTAATTATATATTTAAAGTTAATATAAAATATAAGATTGTACCTAAATATATTGAAATTATTTGAATTGTTTAATCTAAATTATTTGAATTGAAATGTTGGATTCTTTTAGATTATATAATTCGATCCAAATTTGGTGTTATTTATTCATATTACAGTTGGTTCCCATTAAATCTATATTTATTAGCCGAAACTCAAATAATATCAAACCAAACTATTTAAAATTTAGATTACTTGAGTATTTATTATTTAGATTATCCAAATGGAGTTGCACACCTATTTACAACATCATCTCATTACAAGTCACAGATGCATTGTTTCTTATTTATGTTTTTATTATTCATGATATGATATTCCAAAATGGATGATCAACTGGCTTATTGATTGATGAAAGGAATCGTTTACAAGGTCAAAAATTCAACTACAAGAATTCAAGAATGTACAAAGCTACGATCTACAAAAGGAAATGGAAATAGAGCTCTATCTTGGTGTTGACACCCCACCGATGGGCCTAAAGATGGATAAATTGAGATGGATTCCAAGCCCAAGCAAATTCAAGACAAAAAGAAAGTTCAAGCTAGCTAAGCGGACCCTCCCGAACTCAGCCCACAGGAGCGAAGCTCCACTAAGCTTCGAAGCAAGCTTTTCAACAAACCAGGTCCGGCCCACAAAGAGCGAAGCTCCTACGGGTCACCTCAACGGGCTCCACAATGCAGCCCAGACTCAGCAAACGGGCTTAGCCAAGCTCTAGCCCACCAGATCCAGCCTACCAAGCCTCAGAAGCAGACTTCTCTACAACTTTAGGCCCCTACAACGGCCCACCCAAAGCAATCGGGCTTAGCCAAGCTCTAGCCCACTAAACTCAAGCATATTGACCAAGTCCAAACCCTTCAAGTGGCCCAAGGCCCATGATCTCAACCCAAGCTCAAGTATATGGACCAAGTCCAAGCCTTCAAATGACCCAAGGCCCATGATCCCAACTCAAGTCCAAGCTCATGGATCAAGTTTATGACCCCAAGTGGCCCAAAAGTCCACTCCTACATCTATAAAAGGAGGAGCCCCCCTCTCATTCAAGACACACTTGGAGAGGCATCCCAGAGGGGAGGACGGGAGTCTGCAGCATAGCCCCGGCGTCCTGGTTTTCCCGCTCTACGAGCTCCACGCTTCTCCTCCACGCTCCCTCTTTCCATCTCTCCCGTTCTCTCAAATCTTCTTATTTTCCCCCTTTTACGCCGTGTAAACCGCCTCGGGTTGACAGATTTCTCCATATTTGCTTCAACTCGAAGGCCGGAACCCAGACTCTGTACGACTAGTGCCTTATTTCATTAAACAGGGGCTGATCTCCCTTCAAAGATCAGTGAAACTCCATTTTTCTTTATTTTTGTGTGTGCGTGTTTGAGTTAACGCCCCGGCAAGGCGGGTCCACAGATTCCAGCATAATACGCTGTCATTATGCTGCCGGATTTGTGACTAGATCCGTGTACAGAAAGCCCCGTCTTAGCCGTTATGCTGCCGAAATCACAAGAAAATGCCCATATGCCAGATTTATTTAAAAACCATGAATCCTAACGCGTTTTACCCCATGTGGATGCAGGAAAACTAAGCCCCCGTTGCTGTCCAACACGATCCAGATTTCCAAGGCCCGGGAAACCATTCCGAGCCCAAACCATTCCGAGCCCATCGTAGCGCTCGCGGCGGGTGCTACACTTGGACAATTTGACTTAATCTTCTTTGTTATCTCGCCCTTTGAATAGACTAGCGCAGGAACGCTCTCCACATGGGAACCGCTAAGCACGCCCTCTTCTCAAATATTCTACCATTTGAGCTCTAACACGTCCCAGACTTTGTTCCCTCTGGGGCTTAAGCCCACGCTGAAGCCCCTTCTCATTACTGTTGTTTCCATCTGAGCCCATAACACTCCCACCCCCTCTAGTGAAAACCTGTTCCACCGAGTCCAGGTTGGGAAAGGATAACCAAACCCGATCTAGATCTTCTCAGGACTCAGGAGTTGTCTGTTGATACCTCACGTAAATGTGAACTTAAAATTTTAGCTGGGCTTTCCATAAATAGGTTCATAATCTTATAGCTTACTTACGAAACAGTGAACCTATATATATAGAGTATATATATATATATATATGAGACATATTTCCGGTGCAGCATCGCTGAAATGGGCCCCACGTGATCATGAAATCATGATATACTCCACCCATTGTATGGAAATAGAATACATTATTCTAAATACAATTGATGGAGTAGATCATGATTTCATGATCATGTGGGCCCCATTTCAGCGTTGCTGCACCTGAATGAGGCTCTTTCTCTCTCTCTATATATATATTTGAATATTAACCAGTACATTCGCAAGGCTAAGTATGTGTAGGATCCATTTGAAGAATGGACTCCAATGCATGCAAGCACATTTTAGAAGAAAGGTTATTAATCACTATTATTGATCAAGAGCAATTTACATTTAAGATAAAGTGAAGAATGTTCTCTCAAGACAAATGGATTGAAAGCGACGCCATGAATGGTTTTGATCAGCTAAAATATTTAATGTTTACGTTATTTTTATGGTCAAAATTTATTTGATGAGAAAAGAGACGAATTTGCAACATTACCAATGAAAAATAAAAACCACAAGATTCAAACTACCAAGTGAAGATTCAAGCCGTCAAAGTAATCAAGAGACATCAACAAGGGTGGGCCCCGTCCAAGATCAAGGGAAAATAAGTGAAGGATAAGGCATGAATGAACAACAAATATCCATGGCAAGAAAAGAGTTGACTTCCTAACTAAGCAAAATCACGGGCCCATTTGTGGTTTTCCAAAAACCATTCGTAGAATTTCCAAGAGGGACTGGAGACCCTTAGGTATAGAATATTGCAAAAGAGATAATGATGAGATTTTGCAAAATATTACCAAAATATATTAATGTACAATTTTCTAAAACCAAAAGGCTATAAGAGGGGCGTTCTCCTCCCCCACTTCCTCCAAAGTCAAGCATACCCAAGCTTTACCCCTCATCTATTTTCCCTAATTCATCCCCTTCATTTATCCATCAACTAAAAATCCCAACCTTGCTCGTTTTCCATCGCTTTGCTCCATTTTAACCTCTGTTTATTAATCCCATTTTTTAATCCAACGCTGCCCCAGTGCGTCCGTCCTTTTCATTTCTCTTTCCATCAATATTTTTTTTTCCTGGCCATGTACCTGGTTCGTCTAGTGCTCTGCCTTATTCTTATTTGTGATTACTTGCCTTATTTTCCTTCTAACCAACGTTGTTTCATCATCTCATTTGACGCCATTTTTTCTTTCCTTCTCAGAAAAAAAAAAAAAAAATTGAAATGATGAAGGCAGCAGCCCTGGTCGTTTGCAACCCATTAATTTGCACGGCATGTGTTCCCTTCATGCATTAATGTCATTTTGCAGCAGTTAAGTTAGTCATATATTTATATATAAAAAAAATCTTTAATACGCCGTTGGCATTTTTAGTTTCTTTTTTTTTTTTAAAAAAAAAAAAAAGGTAGTGAAATCTGGCCGTTTGTCTTCAACCGCTGAAATTTCTTCAAACAAGCATTTGTTGTTTTGTAACTTTTTTTAATCTGGTCGTCAGCTTTCAACGCTGAAAATTTTTCAAACAAGCATTTTCTATTTCGTAAATTTTTCAAAAAAAAATCAAATCATACAATTATAAAAAAATCACATCTTATATAAGAGGAATGATCCCGTTAGCCCGGGCTAAGTAAATGTCTCACTTAGCCCACCTTGAAAATCCTATTTAAAACAACTTTTTTTGCTTTTTTCTTCGTGCACTTGTTTATCTAAGTGTATTTAATATACAAATTAAGTTTTACCATTTTTGGATATGTATATATATATTTTTTAGTTTTGTAAAAATAAGGGTATTTTAAATACATATATACACATATATGTTTAAAAATCTCAAAAAAATAGATAAATATATTCAAAAATGGTAAAACTTGGTCTATATGTTAAATACAAGATAAACAAGTGCACAAAAAAAAAAGTAAAAAAAAAATTGTTGTAAATAGGTTTTTTAAGGTGGGCTAAGTGAGACATTTACTCAGCCTGGACTAACAGGATCACTCCTCCTTATATAATGGGAACGAAGTTCCCACACCCTCTTAGAAGATCGAGTTAGGGCTCCATAAAAAGCCTAAGGATTAAATTTCCGCTTCCCTCTCCTAAACTTTTATGTAAAAAGTCTATGTTATTTTTTAACACTCATAGGACCAATATATTAGAGAAGAATAACATTTTTATTTTCTTTTGATTATGAGTCCGCCCATGTAATCGTTGTATTATAATGTCTTATTGTACACGGACTAATCACTGTTATTTGGTTAGTAATGACTCAAAAAAATTAATTAACATATTAATTTTTCTTTCTATTTTGCTACGCATATATGCATTGACATGAATTTTACTAATTCCTGATTGTGCGTAACAAATACACATATTCGTATTTGACTAACTGACATTATTTCAAAATCTATAATGACTTGCATCGTTTAAAAACTTTAATGCTTGCATATCCACATATTCGTATTTGACTAACTCACATTATTTAAAAATCTATAATGACTTGCATCGTTTAAAAACTTTAATGCTTGCATATCTCTTTTTTAACTCTCATATCTATACCTGTTTTCTTTATTCACATCTCAGATCTTGAACTCCTCTTTTACATCTTTTCTCCTTTTTTATTTTGCAAGTTTCCTTAATGCATTTTACTAACTTCTAACAACGACTAATTGATACACTAGTTTGACTAATTTTGCATCATATAAAAGTTCTAACATCTGCATTTTTTTTAACCTCCATGTCTAACTTTTTATTTGCACGTTTAATTTTTGCATTTAATTCACATTCTAACTAACTAACCCGCTAACTCGCATTGCTTATTTAATTTTCCGCACCTTGTATCATATTTATTTTTTGCTCTTGCATGTGCACATTTACCTTTCAGCCTTGCACATATATTTTTTTATTTTTAGTTTTTTAGCATTTTGTATTGTGCATATATATTTTTAGGCCCACTTGTCGGCCTGTTGTAGCGCGCGAAAAATAACGTGCTACTTTAGGCAACTCGAACTACCTCATGAGCACTTCTTGGTGCTACTAATTACCATGCATAATAAGGTGGGCGTCCAACAAAGCTGCAGAGCGCACACAAGGATGATTGTCATCAGCAGTTTGCGGGAACTCTATCAATATGAAGATCAGCAAGTTGATACATTTTTTGAGAAAGGACACATGAAAAATTAGATGGAGCTTGGATTTAGCCGATAGTTGTTGATTGTATATGATAGTCCTAGGGTGTTAATGGATCGGATTGGACGAGTTGGTGTCTAATCTTAATCCTAACTTATTTAAAATATTACAACCCTAATTTATTTATTAACTTATTTAGAAAACTTCAACCCTAACTCATTTACAGTTCATTTAATAAACGAGTTGATGAGTTATTAACAGGTTATATAGTAGACAACATAAAAGCATGGAGTCTGACAGAATATGATATTGCAGTGAGAGGTAAGAGAGTATTTTTCAGCGGAGGGGAAAATGAAAATAGTGCGGCATTGAAGAAATGGAATTAAGATAGAAGAGGTAAAATAGAAATTAGGCAATGGGAGAGAGATAGCGGGGAAAATAACTAAGGATTTACACACGTATATACATATATTAGACTTTAACAGATTAAACAAGTTAAACAAGTTAAATAGGTTAAACGGATTGATGTATTATAAAATCTCGACCGTATTTCATTTATTTAATTAAATTATTGAATGAGTTGACAGATCATAAACCATTTATCTAAAAATTCAAACCCGAACTCATTTATAAATGGGTTAGACAAGCGATTTGACGGATTGACCACGATCATTAATACCTTAGATTTCCTCACTTTATCAAGTATAAGGAATGGGTCATAGGATCTTGGCAACAACTTGTAAAAATAGCCCAGATGCAATGTTTGCTAATAGAATGGTTGGAGCTTCAAGTAGACCCGGTTGCCCACCCCAAAAGTCAATGCTCGAGTGGTGCTTATCAGTCAACCACTTCATATGCATTTATGCAAGTTCGGACTTGATTTGATGTTTTGCAACATCATGGGTGTGTTTGGCAGTTGATAAAAAATGTCAAGTTAAAATTTTTCAATCTAAAACTTTTCACTCTCCACAACTATCGTATTTTTTAATTTTTTGCACATTTTCTTATACAACTACCCTACTTTTCAATCATTTCTACACAACTATCTACACAACTAACCTATCTATTTTAACTTTATCCTTTTTACTACTCATCATTACCCCTATCATATCACATCATTTACAACTTTTACTCTCCAAAACTTTTCATAAAAAATTTTATTCATTACCAAACACACCCCATGTCTCATTCCCGTAAGGCATCATCCACTACTGTAATAGAGCAAAAGTCAACCTCATATGGACGGATGTGCACCGAATTCTGACCGTATATGACCCAAAATGGCATCATTTGGATGCAAATGTGAAAGGAGGAATTATACCATAGCTCGTCTCGGGGGAGAAAATTCACCAATCTTGCAGGCTAATGCATGGCAAAAGACTGCAAATATGCCTCCAAAGTGCGAGTTAAGGCTTCGTCTGATTGGTAGTCTCCGAGTGGAAGGCAGGGCTATATTTGAGGCTAATCTCGTGAAGCTAGACGAAAGACCCCCAAAATACATGAGAAAGGCAAGATCTCTATTAAGGGTGAAAATTGGAATGAGTCGGGTGTACTAAGCTTCAATCTTACTTTTAAAAATTCCTTTGATCTTATTATTTATATCAGATTGAACAAAGTCTATTTAACTTTTACTTTTCTTCAATAAGTTTCAGGATAAATTTTGACTCGTTTGATATAAGGACAACAGGCTGAGAAATAAATATGGGTCAAAGTGATGTAAAAATTTTAAATTTAAAGGTGGAATGCTTCAATATTTTACTATATAGTAAAAGTAATATAGAATATACTTTCTATTCTTTACTTGCAAGTTATGATAAAAAAGACCAATCTATTTTAATTGACAGGTGATTTTCTTATATAATATATGTTTGGTCCATATAGTCCCCTAAGACTAAGAAAATGCAAATAATCAAATGAATGATTTATTTGATAATTTTCATATTATATATATTTTACATTAATTTCATAATATAATTGTATTTAATAAACAGTTTTATTTAATAAAGGATTTTATGTGTGATTATTCGATGAATTATATTTTTTAATAAAAGTTATTATTGAAATGATTTCAGAAATTTGTTAGAACAACTTCGATAATATTCTAATGGCCAAAAATGTTGCATGCCCATTGATCAATGTGCATTGTTAGAGCATAATTTTATTACTCCATCAACCTCCTTTTCGAAAAAATCCTAGCAACCATGGTCGTCATCATTGGAGCAGGAGATGACAACCACAACATAGCCTTCTACCATATACATCGGATCAACGATTGCATCAAACCTGTGATGAAATCCAACATGGTTAGTTTCCTCAAATCCGGAGACCAAGCAACCACTATGAGCATTCGATTTTGAAAGAGGAAATCAAAAGTGAAAGAGGAATTTGAAGGAGATGTCGTGACTGGTGGCATGCTACCGAAGCATTTTGCAAATAGTCGAAAAATAGGAGGCATGCAATTTTGTGAAAAAATGTTGTGGTTAATAGCATACGCCATGTGACTCCGTTGTCAATGGAAGAGAAGGATTGGTGGACACATCGGAGAAGAAGATGACTGCAGACGATGGTATTGCATGGTGGTGACAAATCAAGGCGGATAAATGTGCTGGCAGTCAGACAGAGAGTTAGGGTAGGAGGGCGGCGCATATGCTAAGTAGGTCGAGTCGGGACTTACTACCCTGCCCTACCCAACCCTAACATTTGTGAAAAAATAAAAATGGCAACCCACCTTGTCCCACTAGAATTAAACTCATATCCTAAACCTATATAAAATCAATGTGGATTAGGACGTATCACGGTCAACCCACGCCCATTTTCACCCCTAGTCTCTATCTCTCATGATAGTCACTAAAAAACTATGTAAATACTGATGAAAATCATGTTGACATATGCCTGCTCTGTACCTATTATAGGCATAATCGTAGAAATTAGGATTTTTTTATGAGAGGTTTAAGTTATTAGGTATTTATTTTATATGCAAGTTTGCTTATAGAGCAAGTTCGCAAATTGCATAGGGTTCACTTTCTTATTGCTTAAGTCACCTTTCTATATGTACGGTTACGTAGGGTTATGTAAGAAAGCTTATTCTGATAATTGATTTGAGACTTCATTTTTTCTAAAATTCTCTTCTTGTAAAATATTGAAATAATAATAATAATAATTTAAGTTGACTTGTCAAAGTCCACGTAGGGCATCCTACGTGGCGAGGGTAGACTTTTTGACCAACTGGGTCAGATAAGTAATTATGAGCCTTACCCAATTATTATTTAAATATACCGTGGGTTATATTTATATTTTCATTTTTGAATGTTATTTCAGCAACCCGTGTAGCTCGATTGGTAAACAGGTGGTCCAAGTGATCTTGGAAGTCTAGGGTTCGAGTAGGGGGTTTCACAGAAAAAATGATTAATTTTTGCACATTTGCCTTCCCGAGCATGCGGGCCCCACGGTATAAGATAGGATGAGATTATAACTCTCCTAGATAAGATTGGTTAAGAATGAATTTAATTTTAAATTGAATTTTATCTCCATCTCTCTATCTCTCAAAAGCTACGGACTTTTTATTAATTGGGTTTGGGAGTTGATAGTTTTAGGATAGAGCATCCGTAGGGGGAGAATTTTTGGGAAGAAAAGTTGCGTGAGGAGAGAGAGAGATTTTATAAGACAAGTGGTATCAGAGCGGCTCCCCCTCCAGTAAATGTGGTTCGAAGAGTTGAACCAGTAAAAGTCAGGGCTGCAAGCAGAAGCCAGAGTTGGGTTGTAGTTCGGGGACGAAACAGGCGGAAGCTGGTAGGCTTGTAATAGTTCAGAATCGAATCCCACATCAAAAAGGGGAGAAAGTTCTTGGTAGTTTATAAGTATGTCTCAAGTTCAATATGGTGTGATGCGTTTTAAAGCCGTGCGGCTAAGCTGCCAAGCCAGAGCAGACAATCACACTGTGAGGCCCATAGCCCACAGGCCCAATGGACGTCTTCTGGGTCTGTGTGCTCTGTGCGTCAGGCCTAATGGTCGCTTTTCTAGGTCTGTACGTGACAAGTGGTATCAGAGCAGCTTCCCCTCTAGTAGATGTAGTTCGAAGAGTTGAACCAGTGAAAGTCAAGGCTGCAGACAGAAGCCTAGAGTTGAGTTATGGTTCGAGAATGAACCAAGAGGAAGCTGGTGGGCTTGCAATAGCCCAGAACCGAATCTCACATCGAAAAGGGGAGAAAGTTCCTGATAGTTTATAAGTGGGTCTCAAGTTCAATATGGTATGACGCATTTTAAAGCCGTGCGGCTAAGCTGCCAGGCCAGAGCGAACAATATCACACTGTGAGGCCCATAGCCCACAGGCCCAATGGATGTTTTCTGGGTCTATATGCTCTGTGCGTCAGGCCCAATGGTCACTTTTCTAGGTCTGTGCGTGACTAGTAATATCAGAGCGGCTCCCCCTCCAGTAGATGTGGTTCGGAGAGTTGAACCAGTGAAAGTTAGGGTTGCAGGCAGAAGCCCAAAGTTGAGTTATGGTTCGGGAACGAACCAGTCGGAAGCTGGTGGGCTTGCGATAGCTCAGAACCAAATCTCACATTGAAGAGTGGAGAAAGTTCCTAGTAGTTTATAAGTAAGTCTCAAGTTCAATATAGTGTGACGCGTTTTAAAGAAGTACGGCTAAGCTGTCAAGCCAGAGCAGACAATATCACACTGTGAGGCCCATAGCCCACAGGCCCAATAGACTTTTTTGGGTTTGTGTGCTCTATGCGTCAGGCCCAATGGTCGCTTTTCTAGGTCTGTGCGTGACACTTCTAATTCTCTCATCCCTAATTATTCTAATTTCTTTCTCTTTCTTCCCTCTCTATCCCCTTAAGAGGATCCTTTGGCTTTCTTCTTTCCTACTTGTCCTGCATCAAATGCACTTCTTTCCGGATGAAAATCAGGCAATGGTGGCTGTCGAATAGGCGTGCGATAAGGCGATGAAGCAGTCACATTTGGATAGTCAATCAACAATCACCAAAATAACTATTTTTCCCTTGGACGATGATATCCTGTGATAAAGTCTATTGTAATATTAACTTATGTTTGCTGTGGAAGCAGCCCTAACTGTTTTTTTGAGAAGAGAGCATTACTTGGCAGCATTCATGGCATGATGCAATACTCACATGCCCCTCCCCCAAAATTAAATTATGAAAGTGATATAAAATACTTGGAATACAGACACTAGTTGCAGGTAAGACAAGGTTCACCTTTCTGTTGAGGTTGTAGCCCTACACTGTAACTTGGGAATGTGTTGTCGATTACTATTGGTCTCTAGTGATGGGTCTCAATAGCATTTATCTATGACGGCAGCCATCTGCTGAAGACTATATGAAATAGCTTGCCCTATATCGATAGCACATTAGCAATGTAATTATGCATTCCCCTTTTTATATTCAATTCAAAAATCATAATTGTTAGGTGTGTCTTATATTCTGCTGGGATTGGGATTGCGCATCTTGCATAGATCAATTGTATGAAACTAAGATTGTGTAAGAGCTATAGAAATTCTATATATAGGTGGATCAATTAGGGATTCGATGGAACCTTAGGAGGTGTCCCATTGGGATGTAAGAGAAGGGTTATCAGAGTGTTCTTATTTAGGGTGCGTGTGAGGCACCCAGAGAATATATATGAGATATTCTTATGCGTATCCCAGTAACCCGTTTATCATAGTGGAATTTTGTCTCTCTCACATGATTTTTCCCTGCTTAGTTTGAAGGGTTTTCCACGTAAATCTTAGTGTCTTCCAGCGTCTGATTTTATTGTATTTTTTTATCCTATTTTATTATGTGTGCTTCCCCTGTGATCCATATCGGCTCGAATCACGTTTCCTAACAAGTGGTATCAGAGATATGGTGGCTATTATGATTAGGAAAGTGTTGGATCAATATATTTTTTTAGGCAAGATCATGGTGGCTGAACTATGATGTGAAGACAGAAGATTTTGGCATGGTGGATCATCAGCATCAGAAAAGCTTTTAGGCGCGGTCCGTGCATTAAAAAAAGGGTGATCAGATCTGGTGTTCAATGGTGGTCGTCAGAGACGGTGATGGTGCGAATGGCGGCTGGTTTACGGCAACATCCAGCAGCAGTTTTTTGGTGGATTTTTTTTGAAATAAAAAAGGAAAAGAAATAGGGCATCTTCGTGTGGCCTGCTGGAAGCTCTGTTTGGGCGGTGCCATAAGTAGAACGTTCTACTGGTGCAGTAGGTGTCAGAGTTCAATTTCTAACGACCTAAACAGTTTTCGGGTTTGGTGGTGGTGCGCGATTTCTGTGGCAGCGTATTTGGGCAGCAAGCAGCAGTGGGTTGCAGCGTCTGAGCAGGTGATGAACCAGCAGTGGCAACAACAGGGCGTTGGATCCTTCCCATTCTCACTCTTGCTACTCTCGTCTGACGGCTTATTGTCCTGCTATATGATGAAAAGTTATTTTGATTTGCAGACATATCCCCTAGAGAATTTCTTATTACAATAAAAAAAATAGGCCCTTGTGTTTGTAGTCTTGTATTATGTCCAAGGTTATGTTTTGTGTAGGCATGATGTCTTTGTTCGACCTGATCTCATTACCCTCACCAAAAGCTTGCCCTTGTGGTGTCCCCTTGTTAGAGTTCTGTCCTGATGATGCGGACTGGTTCTTTTCCCATCCGTTATTTGAGTATCACGTCCTCTTCTCATTTTTCTTGAAGTCTAACTTCTATGCAAATCTAATTGCATGGGTCATTGTAGGTGGTTTGGCTATGAATATGTCGTGAAGGTTTTTGTCCCTATAGACTTCCAATGAATACGTCGTGAAGGTTTTTGTGTAGCCACCCTTCCTCCCGGTTATACAATCATTCGAGCCCTTGTATATATATAACCATCAAGCGGCCCCGTCTGTGTAATCTTTGGTAGATAAACATCAACATCAAATAGATCTAAGTTCCCAAATCTCTCCCTCATAGCCTCTAGAGCTCTGGCCACCTCACCCCTGGATGGGTGCATTTCAACCATAGGCTCTAGTGAAAAAGCATCTCCCTGTAAATGTTGCGATGCAATCCGTACTCATTTTCATTCCAGAGTCTCATACAACTCAAAGTAATTGTTAGCACGCACTATCCATTCATTAGGGTCGCCGGAACTAAACTTGCCGTGACCGTGATCCGTCTTATCATGCTCTGCCTTGTCGTTTTCCCCAAAGTGGCTACATTCATGGGGTTCTCCAACCATATAGGGTCCACATTGGCGCCTAAGTGATGGCAGCGGGCATCCTAGAATGCCTGCTCTCCTCTTCCATTGCGAAAATGGCGGTGGTGGTGCTAACCCCGACGAAAATGGCAGCTCGGAGGGGAAGTTTCTGTGCCAATCCATCTCAGGCCCATACGGCGGAGGCGACCCCTTGATGGAGGTTTATTGGACAAGCTGCTTATAACATGAACAGGGGTGGCAGATCGGTCCATGACATGCACACGTGTTGCCGTTCTTGGCGAGTCTGAGTAGCAGAGTCGACGGTCGTTGATGCCAATTCCCGAAAACTGTCCCCAGCGTGTCTTGTACCATCTATGTAATCCCTTGTAGGCTCTACCTCAGATCAGCCATCTATTATTTCGAGGCGTGAATGTCGACGCTCACCTCTTCCATCTGCCTCTCAGATGCCTGAGCTCGCCTCGTCATTTCTTGCCCGAGATCCTTCAACGATCCTTCCAACCATTCCATTCTCTGCTCCATTTTTGCCGCTTGCTCCTTGTACTCCTGTTTCAGTTTCAAGTGGATGATTCTCTCATCATGGTCGTTGCCCATTCTCTGATACTAATTGATATGATCTTCCAAAATGGATGATCAACTAGCTTATAAATTAAAATAAGATAAAAATTTCAAAATAAGAAGAATATGCTTGGGCCAACATATTCGTAAAAAACAAAAAAGTTGATAAATTTTATTTTTCCAGCTAGATGCATAGGCTTGAAGGCCATACATGAAAAAAATAAATAAAATGTGAAATAAAGAAGGATTATTTATTTATATATTTGCTTGAACTTTTGCATGTTAGACACATCCACGACCAACGTGCAAGTATTTATATCGAATTTTATGGAGGAAATATTGAAAGCATAGGTAAAGAAAACTTGATGAGAAAAAAATTAACTCATATATTTTTTATTGATATTATGTTACATCTCATTTCCAAAACATATTACAATGAAGCTCAAATAGAAAAGCACAGCTCCCACCATAAACTTGAGAGAGAACCATTCCCATCAAATACACATGCATGGAGACTTAATTGCTCCCATCATCAACATTGATAAGCTTATCTATTTAATTGAACATCATGGTTTAACATATGTAAGTTTTAGCACTGACGATCAATATTTGCTCTTGAACTTGGGGTTAATTTCTAATATACCCATCACGTTTGTCTAAAATTTCATATATACTTACTAAGTTTGAAAAGTTTCATATATACCTACGAAGAATTTCATAACCTGTTGTTAAAATGGAGCTATTTCAGCTATGCAAACCTTTATAAATTACCAAACTATCCTTAAATTAAAACAACATATAATTTCATTCATTTGAAGCTTTTCATTGATGATTGCATCTCATAATAGGTTTAGCCATGGGCATAGCCAAGAGCAAAGCAGAAAGGGCCGCTCCTTCCCAACACTGGCATTTCCGTCACCTTTGAGAACACCATGCTCTTCCCCAAGACTGTGATCCTACATACCTTCCATCACTGAATGCAAAATTCATGCCCATCATCAATTCACCTCCTCTTGAGATGTCAATGCATATAACCCTTAGGTTCTATCCAATATATTTGACTTGGGATTGCGGCCATTATCATATATATACAAGGAGACAAAAAACTTAGGCGATTTTCTTGCGGATTGCACCACACAGGCTTAAGGAGTGGAATTGAGGAGTCGTGAGACTTTGGCTTGGCAAAGACTATGAGGATGAAAAAAAAGAAAGGGCAAATGAGGAACAAGAAGTCAAAATTAGGGATGGAACTCAATCAGTTACTACTTGCGTAGGGACTTTGGGACAAAGTTGTGTATACTTTGTAGAATTTTAGAGGTTAAAATTGGAGAAGCTTTTATGACATGTTAGAGGTAATGATGAAGAATAAAAAAGATAAAGTTAAAATAGATAGGTTAATTGTACATGTAATTGTATAGAAATGATTGAAAAATAAAATAGTTACATAAGAAAATACGAAGAAATAATTAAAAAATAGAATACTTATGGAGACTGAAAAGTTTTAAAAAATTTTAACTTGACATTTTTTAAATATTGACAAACACGCTCATAATCTAAAACCTTTTACTATTCATAACTATTATATTTTTTAATTATTTTTTCACTTCTTCCTATATAACTAGCGTAACATTTTAATCATTCATATGCAATTACTCATAAATTTAAATATTTATTTTAATTTTATTCTCTTTATTTTTCCTCATTACTTCTATTATATTACAATATTTTCTCCTATTTAAAAAAATTTTATAGTAAAAATTTTTCATGAACACACCCATAATAAACAAAAAAAAAAACTTTCTAAACACACCCATAATTATAAAAAAAACCTTCGTTCCTTACCCTACATGCAAATGTTTTTTTTTACGGAACATGTATTTTTTAAAAGCGAATATGTTTCTATTTATGCAGCAGGTAGGAGTAGGTCCCACAGTTTGGCGGGAAGATGCAGACGGGAAGGATTCCGGGCATGACAGTCGGCTTGGCGGCGGCGTTAACGGCCGTTATTGAATTCATGGACAGACAATGGACCACGTTGTCCGTCTTCCGACAGCCTGCCGTTCTTCTTCCTTGATTCCCTTTCTCTTCCATGCGCACGTTAGCCACCGTCCTCTCTTCCTCTTCTCGATGCACACCAGGTGCATGTTAGCAAACAGCACCAGTACTTCCTCATGCCTGCTTTTCGCGATCTCCGCAGGCTCCTCAACGGCGTCTCGCTCGTGGGTAAGGAGTTGTTGAATCTCTCACCAGCAGCCAGGGACGCCGATTTCCAAACCCTAATCTCCTCCTCCTTGAAGAAATCCATCCTATCAGCCACCGATCTCGCAGGCCTCACCAAAGGCAGAGTCCGACAGTTCGCAAACCCTAGGTCGAAGGAATCCGTCGTATATTTCTCCGAAGAGTCTTCTTCCGGAGCCGACGCTGTTCGCGACGCGAGACCCAATTCGGAGGTCTCCAGTGAGAGTACCGAAAAGGTCTTCAATTCCGAGAGTTCGAGCGTTTTCGAATCGGTAAATGGGGTGAATTTGGCTGAGTCGAGTGCAACGGATGAAGCGAGAGATAAGTATCCAGAGATTTCAGAAGGGGAACGAGATGGCGCGGAAATTGTAGCTGGAGAGCTTCCACAGAAAAAGGGAAATGATGTGGCGGCAGCGCCACCGGTAAAGCGTCGGAGGCCGCGTGAAAGGAGAGTCCCGTCAACGCCTTTTAGCAGAGCAATTGGGTGAGCGTTGATTATATCTAGCTGAAATCAATCAAATAAAATTTGTATTTTCTTTGTGTTCAGTGACTGTTCTGTTTGCGATTTTTTCTTTTTTTGGTGTTATTGTTGGTTAATGCTGTGAAATACTCGAAAACAGAAAACTTATAGCGTTGCATTGTTCTACACTTCATTTTTTAGTCTCTCTTCGAGCTGTAGAATTATGCCTTTTTTGGATATATTTTGTAGGTTTGCCGGTCTGGGAGCTGGGCTTGCATGGGGCACAATCCAGGAATCAGCAAAGAGGATTGTCTTTGGAGCTTCTGATTCACAAGATAAACAGTCTACTTATTCACCTTTCGTATCTGAGAAAAATGCAGAGAGATTGGCTCTTGCGTTGTGCCGGATGCGTGGTGCAGCCCTCAAGTTGGGTCAGATGCTAAGTATTCAGGATGAATCTCTTGTGCCAGCTCCGGTAATTGTTTATATCAGCTGGATTTATTTCTTATATCAGTTATTTAGGCACTCAACTAAGCAATTTGGTATTTACACTCTTATTTTTTAGTGGTATGTTGGGCTCCAAGTTAATAATATTTTCACCAAGTTTAAGTGGATTGAGGCTGACAGACTTCAGACTGATTTATTTTTGAAATAGATAGGGTAGTATGTGATATGACAGGAGTAATGGCTAGGAGTGAAGAGAATAAAGTTAAAAATAGATAAGGTAATTGTATAAAAATATGTCTTTTGGTCAGTGGGCATCACAGTCATGTAGTTGGTGCAGTTCTGTAACAGCTAGACTTTGTTTATTTGAATAGGAAGTGAATTTTGACGAAATTTCACCATTTTTTGTAACCTATGGTCAGCTTGGTAAGATGATATTAAAATCCCCACTCTTTCATGTGTGTCTTTCGATTTGATTTGACATCTTAACTACCCATTATAACTTTTCCATTATTACCTCTACATTCCAATTATTTTTTCAGATTTTTTTTTATACAATTAACTTGGCTATATTATCTTTATTATCTTTTATTCCTATCATATCGCATTACTCTCTTACTTTTGAAAGTTTTTCACACAAAAATTGCGACACTTTTTTTTAGCCTCTTACCAAAGAGAGAATGCTTTGGTTTAGGAAAGTCAGTTTACAGAAATCCAATCGGAACCTTCCAACCCTTTCCACTGAACAACAATGACTGTGATTCAACAGTCCTTTTATCATTATATTCCACCAACAAACTGAATCAAAAATTATTTTTTTTTGGCAAGCAGATTTTGTCTGCTCTGGAAATCGTTCGTCAAGGTGCAGATGTTATGCCCCAGAGCCAGCTCAATCAAGTTTTGGACGATGAATTAGGTCCCAACTGGTCATCGAAACTGCTGAGCTTTGACTATGAACCAATTGCTGCTGCAAGTATTGGCCAGGTGAGGCCACATAGCCAGCTTTTAAAACCGATGCCTATTATTTCATCTGTTCTATTCTTTGTTGGCTGCTTTTAAATTCACTATGTAATTAAGCTGCTTATTTTTCAAAATATTATGTTTCGAGAAAAGTGGGAGCAAGTTCTGCTGCAATAGTGATCAATAGCTTATACTTGGCTCCAATGATACTTGTTGCTTTACTATTCATTCTGTCTAATGTAGTATTTGCCTCTAAAATTTGTGTTCACCAGCAATCCTCATTAATCATTATGCCTAAGCCACATTCATATCACTGTACCTCAACCTTTATTATTATTTTTGCTTGTAGGTGAGGGGACTTTAGTCTTTAGGTTTTGATCATCTTTAGGTTTTGATCATGGAGCTTCACTTTGCATGTTCTGCATGCAATAAGTCTTTTTACAAAAAGCCTCTAGGCACGTTGTAAATTGGTAATATGATGTCATTACTGTAAGCTACCATTATTATTGGAATTATTTTACAAGCTATTTTCTGGGTCTCACTTTTAGAACTTTTTTCCAGGTCCACCGAGCTGTCACAAAAGATGGATTTGATGTTGCAATGAAAATACAATATCCTGGTGTTGCCAACAGCATTGAAAGTGACATTGAGAATGTGAGGCGACTTTTGGAATATACGAATCTTATTCCGAAGGGACTTTATCTTGATAGAGCTATGAAGGTAGAAGATAATTTGTGTTTACTATGTTTAGTCTTAGAACATTGTATTTATGTCACTACTGAGTTAATGCAACACAGGCAGTTCTGCTATGTATTTTTGTTGTTATTTATGTTGCTTGATAGTTCTTGATAATTGGATTTAATGTATGGTTTACTTGAAGTATAATTGAGTTTCTGAGGATGTTGAAAAGAAATACCACAGAATATTGAGGATTATGCTGACATTGCAGGTGGCAAAAGAAGAATTGTCTCGAGAATGTGACTATGAGTTGGAGGCAGCAAATCAAAAACGGTTCCGTGAGCTATTGTCCATCGCTGATGAGTTCTATGTTCCTATTGTTGTTGATGATGTTTCAAGCAAAAGAGTCTTAACAACTGAGCTTGTATCTGGTAATGGTTCTTTGACAAGTATTATCTTGTCTTCTGTTCTATTTGTCTACTTGTAGTACATAATTTTTCTCTCTCCCTTCCAATGTTCATGATAAAAAAAGATCTGTATCATCATTTGATTCCGATATGGAAAATGAATTAAATTTATTCCAAGCAATTTTCATGAACACCAAAATTATATTTTATTGTGAAATGGAAGTTTAGTATTACTGTAAAAAGGTTTGGAGAGCTTCTAAGTTCAAATCTTACGTAAACAGATAAGATTTATTTGCTTTTTTTATACAGAAGCAAATATCACATTTTTGCTTCCATTTTGAAAAAAAATTGTTGGAAAGGTGGGCCAAAAATAGTGTTTGGTTCTGAAAGCTTGAAAGGAGAATCAGTCTCTTTGATCAAATCAAAAGATGGCTCAGCTTTTGTGGACAAGTAGATACAGTAGGGCCTGTTCCAAACTGGTTGAAGCAGGTAGGAGTAATTTATTACTGTTCCTAGTTGACCATAATTTGATAAAAAATGCTTGGACAAGCATGGACGCCAGTGTAGAAACTCATATTATAATTTTTTGTTACGCATCATGTTTGAAAAAATGGCGGAGACAGGCTGGCTGGCATAAAATTTTGCAAGATTGTATCCAGTAAACATGTTTTTATTTTGAAGTGAAAATGACATTCGATATTCACCAAGTTGATGAAGATGTGGGGATTGCTTTCTGTGAGCAATGCTGGAACTCCTGTTGTGACAAACACTTTTCTTTCTCTCCAGGAATTCCCATTGACAAGGTGGCAACATTGGATCAGGAGACCCGTAATTATGTTGGAAAAAAATTGCTCGAGCTGACTTTGAAGGAGTTATTTGTTTATCGGTTCATGCAGGCATGTTTCAATTTGGTCCTTTCCAAAGATATCTACCTCATAGTACATGAGATTGAAATTCAACGAGTTTTTT
Source organism: Annona cherimola (assembly GCA_030490835.1). Taxonomy (NCBI): domain Eukaryota; kingdom Viridiplantae; phylum Streptophyta; class Magnoliopsida; order Magnoliales; family Annonaceae; genus Annona; species Annona cherimola. The sequence continues at coordinate 20,641,830 of CM059972.1, read as the reverse complement.
ATCACATAAAAATGTTTCCTTATATAGAATAATTATTTTTATAGGTTTTTGCATCTATACTTACACAATTTGGGCAAAATTGCTGGTGTATTCCTTAGTTTCACAAAATTGCAGAACACCCTGCAACATTTGCATGAAATTGCAAGCGTATCTTTTTTAAAAACCATTACAATATGTGCATCATAAAAATAAAGGTTTACCCCAAATATACCCCATTATGTTTGACCTATATTCCAAATATACCTATTAGGTTTCAAAAGACCAAATATATCCATTAGATATTGATCAAATTCCATTTATGCCCATTCCATCAGTCACCATAAGTTCTCTCATCTAATATTCCTAGGGGGGCAGGGGGCAGCCCGGTGCATCAAGCTCCCACTATGCGCGGGGTCCGGGGAAGGGTCGGACCACATTGGGTCTATAGTACGCAGCCTTACCTTGCATTTTTTGCAAGAGGCTGTTTCCACGACTCGAACCCGTGACCTCCAGGTCACACGGCGACAACTCTTACCGTTGCGCCAAGGCTCCCCTTCTCATCTAATATTCCTAAAATCCCAAAAATACCCTTATGCATTCTGGCAAGCAGGAAAACCATTGGAATCAGTAGGTCAGCTTCTTCGGCAAGTCCTTCCAGTGGTTGTGAAAGGAATCTACCACCAAGCAAGCGATCAGCTCCCCAATGGAGAAATTGCAAGACAAGGTGAAAATTTGCAGGTTGGGCAACTTGCAAATGTTGTCCACCACCACCAACTCCCTAGGGATAATTTTCCACTTGTAATTTGCCTTGATAAGGTCAAGCATGTAATCTCAAAGATGAAGATGATGACATCGTTCTTCCAGCAACCCATTGTCACTAGTCGGAATTTGAATGGGTTGACAAGAACACCATTGATTACTGCCCCCTCGAATTGCTTGTAGGCATCAATAAACCTGAGAGATAGAGGATCTTGTTTGAAGGTGGCAATCAGGTGAAGAACCACCTCTTTATTCGACGAATTGTTGAAGATTGAGCTCCTTTCTTCTGGCCTAGGTTTGAGGGTGTGGTAATTCACGAGGTTGTTGTTGCGTACAATGCCCAGGAAGCTAAATTCTTAGACAGCCACAAAGGGTTGGACATTCTTGAGCGTGGAGGAGCTGATGTAGAGTAGTGAACGTTGCCAAGGGCAGAGGTGCCAAGAAGCTAATGAAAGCGTCAAAGACGAGGCTGAAGCAGATGGAGTGGTGGGCTCCATTGTTGATGGTGATGATGTTGGTGCCGTCCTGGTCACGGTGTTGGAAGGCGTTTAGGGTGAGGTAGCAAAGGCAAGAGGATTTGCCAAAGAATCCCATCGTGCTATAGTCCTCGCAGGGCTTGTCATCCGCTTCATCAAGGAAGAGGGAGAGAATGCTGTTTAGAGTCATTGAAAGGGAAGAAATCAGAGATGAAATTTTTAGAGAGGAGTATGGGGAGCAGGGATTTGTTAATGTTGGTGTTGGGAGAGTAGAAGGGAATTTAGATGATTTCAGGAAAATGAGTGGGGAGGAGTGAGATGACGTTTGGGGAGTGAGAGATGGAGTTTGTATGCAGAAAAGAGGGAGGAATTGCACAAGGTAACAACGATGATAGGGTCTAGCAGGGGATGATCAGCATAAGTTGTATGTGAGGTGCTTTGCATGTGTGACTACCATGGCTAAGTAGGTGGGCCTGGGCTTCCATTATAAATATAGACCAGAAAGGAGAGGAAAGGGGGTGATTGGATTGTTAAGTTTAGTGCTTTAGGATTTTAGAATAGTGAATGTTCTTGTTCCGGCCAACAGGCCAATGTAATTCGAATTTTTGAGGATGTGTCTATCATCAATTGAAAGGAAATCCATGGATGCCGAGTTTGGATCACAGCAAACAGTCATGGAATCCGTAGGAAGTAAGTTTGGCCAACACGAGAGATCTATGAGCAGGTTGAGCTCTCAAGGAGGTACGTGGCGATGTCACCATGGTTGAGATTGATGTTGGTGACGCCACGCTTGTAGGGCAGTAGGTGACATGGACTAGATCCGCATAGTTGCAAATTGTGGATCCACCCCGGTCTTTGGTAATATTTAGAAGATTGGAGATGATTGGTTATGGATTTTCTTTGCTAAAACAAGGGTTGTGCGGTGTTGATGGATTTTGATGGTGATGGAGAAGATGCTAGACTTGAAGATCCCATGTGGCAATGGTCGGTGAGTGGTTGGAACAATGTCATTGTTTGGGTGGTTGGGGAGGACTAACCATCAGATTGTTGCAGATTCACGCCCACTCGTTGGCAACCATGCTGTGACCATTTGAGGAAGATGAAGCACCTGATATGGTGCTTTTGGAGGCGCACCAAAATTTGTGCATACACTGCCATTCCCTAATTATATAAGGTCATTTTAGACATTTCATATAATGGGAAATAACCTTTTTCACTATTCCTAATGGAGTGAGTATAAGTGGAATTTAATTAATAGTTAATGGGTATTTGGTATTTTTGAAACCTAGTGGGTGTATTTGGAATTTAGGTCAAACATAATTACCATGTTTGAGATAAACCCTAAAAATACCAGAGGAATGATTAAAAATAAATGTTTGTACAACAGGGGGTCTGGTATAAATGTTTTTTTTTTCTCATTTTCCAGAAGATTTTAATATCTAAACTGTTTTAATGTTCATCTATTATATTCAGTTACAATGCCAAAAATCAAATATGTTGAAAACTTTTGCATAGCACATTTATTTACAAATCTTGACAGTTTCATATTCACCCTCCAAAGATGTTACTATTTACAACATATAAGCTTACAATCAAATTGATTTTTGGCATCATAAATATGTACATATTAATTATATTTTGAATGGTTTCGATGTCAAAAAGAAAAAAATCTTCAAAATGTATAGAAAGAACCATTTGTGTACCCTCTATTGTACAAACAATCGTTTTAAATCATTCCCCAAAATAATATACTTATAAATAGATATTTTAATAATAAAAATAATAACATTAATAATCGATTAATTGTTAATACAGCATTTTCTTCATTTTATCAAAGAAGTTGACTGCTGTTTGTGAAGAATGGAAGGAACATGCTTGTAATTCCATACAAATGTTGCTAGGTGTTTTGCAATTTTGTAGAACTCAGGGATACACTTGCAAGTTTGTCCAAACTATGAAGGTATGGATACAACCCCTCTTACACCCTTAAATGACATTTTCTATCTATCAAAAAATAAATGACATTTTCTGGATCCTTCTGAATTCTTCTTGAAAGACAAAATGAGTCTCTTCTAAGTACTGACAATTACAATTTCCCCTATTCTACTTCTTTTACTTATGTGATTTATGATAAATTGGACAGACCGATCCTAACTGGAGCAATTTCCTTTTTGATGAGGCGACAAAAGTGATCAGCCTTATTGACTTTGGTGCAGCACGAGAATATCCAGTGAACTTTGTTGATGACTACCTCAGGATGGTAAAGTTCTTTTGATATTTGAATCAAGGAACTCACTGTGCTTTTCAAAGGCATGCTGTCATTTGTGTAGTTGGTGTCCTCCGCAATATTTTTACAGCAAGCATACTGTCCTTTCAGTACTAGAAGTCGAGAAATATTTATGCCACACATGACCTTATCTTGCAAGTTAAAAATCATTTGAAACTTCAACTCGTAGAAACACAATGTCAATATAGAGGCCTCAGATAATTGTATTATCAGAAAGTGGTGCTAGGATTATCATATTATTAAGTTACACCTTCACCCCAGTTGGCTTTTTTACTTTCTTTTTGGCCTTTGGATTTTGCATATCTTCAGGAAAAACAAGACCTTTAACAAATTCTTGTCTTTGTCATGTTCAGAGGCCTTTTATCCAGTCCTACCGTCAATGGCAAAAATTCACATCCATTCTAAATATTGCCAGTGGTTTACAGTAATGTACAAGCCATGGTGCTCCAACTCTTTGAATCAGATAAAAAATAGAGCTCTCCGACATTCAATCTAATTACCATTTCTATCCCATTGGCCAACATATCAGACAAGAAGTAAAGTCAGAAATAACACGATGGTAACTGATGTGGGATAATTGATATTCCTTGTGGGCATGGTAGTTGGTGTGGGTAAAGGTCTTTGTGCTGTCACCATGAAAACAGACATTAGCATCTTCTTCAGCTGCCCCCTTATAAGTCCTGCACCTCATTACAGTCCTGATCATGATCATTATTTATCTCTTCATGTTAAAGGACATTATCATTTGTCTGACAGGTGCTTGCATGTGCAAACTGCAATAAGGATGCAGTTATAGAAATGTCGCGTCAACTAGGATTCCTTACAGGCATGGAATCAGAAGTCATGCTTGAGGCACATGTTCAGGCTGCTTTCCTGGTTGGATTGCCATTTTCAAGATGTGGTGGGTATGATTTCCGCTCAAGCAACATCACCAGCAGCATTTCTAATCTCGGGGCAACTATGCTGAAGCATAGACTGACCCCACCACCAGATGAAGCCTATAGTCTCCACAGGAAACTCTCAGGGGCATTCTTGGCATGTATGAAGCTGGGTGCTGTTGTATCATGTAGGGAATTGTTGATGGAAGTATATGAGCAGTATCAATTCAGTGACAATGGCGTTGAGGTTTTGTCTGGCTCTATGCCATGATTTTCTTCAATTTGCTAAACTAATATATCTTTCTTTTAATTTTTTTTAATTTCGATAGTATCTTTAATTCCAACATCATATCATGTGCCTTCAAAGGCGAGTGTTTATTGTCGACACCACAGACAGGGAATAAGCCAAAATGCATTGTGAACATCATGATTATTGATTAATTAATTAACTTCAATTGTTATTTTTTTAACGTTGGGTTTTATTGTATCATGTAGAGAATTGTTGATGGAAGTATACGAGCAGTATCAATTCAGTGACAATGGCGTTGAGGTTTTGTCTGGCTCTATGCCATGATTTTCTTCAATTTGCTAAACTAATATATCTTTCTTTTAATTTTTGTAAATTTCGATAGTATCTTTAATTCCAACATCATATCATGTGCCTTCAAAGGCGAGTGTTTATTGTCGACACCACAGACGGGGAATAAGCCAAAATGCATTGTAAACATCATGATTATTGATTAATTAATTAACTTCAATTGTTATTTTTTTAACGTTGGGTTTTATTCTTCTGACATGGATTCAACTCGGACAGTTTTTGTAGATGGATCTTAGCAATGGTTGTTGAACAAAATAGGCTGGTTTGGCCATCCAATTATTGCTTTAGTTTTGTTTTGTTTTGATTTCACTGGAGGTGGGAAGAATGTTTCGACGGTCCAAACGTTTATTCTTTAGGAAGGAAACAAGCGGAAATGACATATGAGCTGAAAGAATAGAGCCCAAGTGGGAATGCAGCGTGAGTTAGCAGGACTTGTATTATAGATCTAATCTTATTGGTCTTAGATATCATTGATTATTTGCTAAATCCATGTTCTAAAAATGGTGGTCCCTCTTGACTGACTGATTGATGTCTGTCTTGATTCGCTTGGGTTTTGTACCTAAGAATATTTCATGTGCAAGCAGGCCGACAAATGGCAAATTGATATAGAAGTATAAAACATGTTTGTCCATAGTCATGGATGATTTGCAAGGGCAGCAAACAAAATCTGATAGTCTGATCAGCATGCTGAAGAGCTCTGCCTCTTGCTTTTTATTTATTAATTTTTGCTTTTGTTCTTCATTTTGTGTCTTCTTTATCGGGAGCTATTTTGGTTTCTTTTCTTTCATTTTTATATGAATCAATCTGGTTAGGAGTTGAGACCGTTGGACCGATTTACAGCAGGACAAAGAAAACCAAGAGGGTGTTTATTTTCCACAAAAACTTTTCAACTTAAAATTTTTCAATCTTCACAACTTTTCCATTTTTAAATATTTTTTCACTTCTTCTTGTACAATTACTCTACTTTTCAATCTTCTTTACATAATTGCCTATACATCTAATTTATATTTTTTAACTTTATTTTCTTTACTTCTCATCATTATCCTCGTCGTATCGTACTATTTTCTCACATTTTAAAAAAAATTTCATCAAAATTTTTATCACTTTAATAAAATATGAGAGAGTCTTCTCTCATGATTCTCGCATCAAGAGGCACCAAAACATTATAAATAATTTTCTTTTGGATGTGGTCCAGGTTCAACGATCTGGGACGAATGTTGTCACCAGGTCTTAAACTTGGGACCTCGGGCATTTTGTGCTGGGGATGTTAACCATGATGCCATAGGCGTTGGTCATCAAAACGACGTAAACATTCATAGACCCTATATTTGGCATACCACCTTACGATTTAATTTGACAATCCTCAGAGCTTCATCTTTTTATTTATTGATTGATTTATAATAATAATTATTAAGGTTGTTTGCATCCATGCTGACTCAACATACAATGTTGGCTTTCATGATAATGATTTCAACATTGTTACGCATCTACCAGTAATTTTTGGATAATAATTCAATACATACGGGTATCTAAACCTAAATGCATACATTTGGTTTTAGCTTCTTTTCAACTTTTTTTTTTCATTTTTATGTAAACCCATGTGTATTTAGCTTATTAAAAATTTATCTTTTTTAATAGATTTTGGCTGGAGTGTAACTTGAGTTGGGTTGAGCCCAAACTCGAAAAAAATTAATGATTAAGCTTGCTTTTGCAAAGTTAAGAATTAGACGAACTTGGGTTGTAAATGAGGATAAAAATTGAGGGAGCGTGATTATATACATCAAGATGTATTTTAGGCTAAAACACAACATTCATTTATTTGTTACAATTGCTTATATTTTTTGATTTTTTCTTCATAAACATGTTTTCTAAGTGTATTCAATCTATATACAAAGTTTTATCATTTTACAATACTTTTACATATTTATTTTTTATTTTTTGAAAATCATCAATGTCAAGGGCATTTAACCCATTTTCCATCCCTTAAAAACTTGATTTTTAAAAAATCAAAAATAAAAATGTAAAAGTATTGTAAATTAGAAAAACTTTGTATATTTATTAAATACACTTAGATAAACATACTTATGAAGAAAAAATAAAAAAATATAACTAAATGTGAAAATAAATGAATGTTGTACTTTAACCTAAAATATATCATGATATATATTATCAAGCTCCAAAATTGAAATAGGTCATACTAGGCTAAGGTTACTTTATTTGAAAACTGCCCATCCAACCCTAATAACCTTATATTTAGTATCAGATTGAGACAAGGTCGACGCAACTTTTACGTTACTTCTATAGGTGTCAAGTTAGCATTTTGAGTTGAAAATGCGGTCCGGTGTTAACTATTAGAAGATTTAATTTCAAAGTTAATTTAGACTATAGTTAACTGTAAAAAATGTAGAAATTTTAAAAGAAAATGAGAATAAGATCAAATATGCTTATAATTTTTTAATAAATAACTATTATATTTAGGTCAGATCAAGTCTATTCAGGTCTTGAAATAGTTAACTTACCTTCACCTATTTCTAAATTCGAGTTAGAATTTTCAACCCACTATTGTTCTAAGCTATAAAAATAGTAGTTTAACCTAGTCAAAACGAGTCAGATTAGAGGTGGATTGCAAGTTAACTTTATCCAATTATCGCCTCCTATGTATAAATAAGTTAGGTTCAAGCAACCTAAACCTAATTTTCTTGTTTATACATAAGTTGCATCATTTTTTAATTTATATTTACATATGTGTTTAGATTATTTATTTTTACATTTCTTGGTTTTTTATTTGTCTTCTTTACAAAAGATAATTTTCCTTTTAAAAATATATCATAACAATATTTTAAAAATTCATTAGGTTGTGTATTATTTTTCGTTTGGGTTAGTTATTAATTTATATTCACATGAGATTTTAAACTTATTTTTTTAACATAATGAAAATTTGTGAATTCAAATTGTAACTCAAATTTAAGTTACACAAATAGAGTTGACACTTAGATTGTACAAATAAAATTAAGGTTTGAATTTTACAAATAGGATTAGAATTAGGGTTAAGGCAAACTCGAGTTCTATGAGCCCAAATTGTACTACTAAACTTTACAACTTCATATTATTTTAAATATCATTACAATTTAATTTCATAATAAACAACAATGGCACAAACTTAGGGCATTTAAATCTATTCTAATGTTATCTATACTAATGAAAAACTAAGAGTTGAAATCTCTTAATTCCTAAAAATACTTTTCACATTCTTAAAAAAATAACAGCATTTTTTTCATTTACTGTACAACTTTACTCAATTCCAATACATTTTTTACTATTTCCAATAATTTTCATCCTAAATTATCATCTTATCCCCATTTCATCTAAGCTATGAACAGCCATCTATGAAAATTATTTTTCCATACCAACACTTTTACGAATTAATTTCATTAATGCCAAAAGAAACAATGTTGGTATTAGTTCTGCTAGCCGTCATCAAATTCACATACAACATGCATGCACCATGGGGTTTTGGATGCCTCACATAGATAATGTAGATAAATAGAAGCATTTGATAGATATGCTGACAAGATTTGACCAACACTACATTTGCATTCTTAAATTTATAAAAATTGCAAATTTGATTATCAGACTTGCATAAATTTGCAAGTTTATCTCTTCAGTTAGGGTTTTATATACCTCTGCTAATATTTTTATAAAAGGACAAAAATGCCACTCTATTAAGGCCACATGAACATTGGGTCATCTTCCGTAAATCGGGTATGGCTGCCAACCCGGAATCATTGATAGTCTGGCTTGAATTTAAAATGGTGGTGGGCATAAATATAATGACCACCCATAAGGGAAGGAATTAATTTTTCTTAAATACGTGTGATACAAGCCAAAATTTTTCATCGGTGATCCACTATCCAGCCAGCTGTACCGATACTTCTACCAGCAAAAATGTTGAGCCCACGCTAAGAAATATTCTGATGACACACACTAAACTGCATGCTATCTATATGATATCTTTCAAATTCCTTGGTTTGGGCTGTTGGCCTTGAATCTTGATCACTTGAAAATAATAAGCATACTTCTCTATATACAAACATCATGAAAATTGATATACTAATAAAAAAATAATTCTAAAATAATGAGTGAAGTGGATATATATTTTATGATCATGATGTGCCTATTTTGAGCCAATTAAACCGTAAGTTACAGTGCATTTCAATGTATATTTTTCTCTCTCTATATATATATATATATTCATACCTTTGATTTTCATCAATAATGGTCTCAATCATCCAATATGAGTAGAATTTTTAGACACTCTTAGACAACACGTTTGCGTGTAAAGATGGAAGAGTTGTGATACAGTGCACCTGGGTGCAAAAATTTATTTTTTAATATTTTTTAAATTTTTTTATACAACTGTTAATCTCGGTGTATTTAACATGTGCATTAATTTTTGAATTTTTTTATACAACTGTTAATCTCAGTGTATTTAACATGTGCATTAATTTTTACTATTTTTAGAGACTTTAGATATTTATTTTGGATTTTTTAAAATTAGTGGCATTTTCGTAATTACACTGATTTTAAAAAATCCAAAATAAATATCTAAAAGTCTCCAAAAATAATAAAAATTTATACACGTGTTAAATACACATAGATTAACAGTTATATACAAAAATTTCAAAAAAATAAAAAAAAAAGTAAAATGCACCCAGGCACGCCAAGGTCGAGTACACCCAGATGCATTCAGGCACGTCTAAATATGGAAAGCTTGCAAGCTTGCTCGACTGGTCATAAAATTATTCACATGAAAGGACATGGATATATTAGCTGGCAAGTGTAGATCATTGAAACCCTGCGGTATGCATGTGCGGTCATGCTTATACTTTGGGATATTTTTACCCTTTTATCATCCATAACTTTAGAATCTATCAAAACCGTTAATCTTTGCATGAATAAAACTGATTTCTAGAGGTGTTGGTATAGATGAAATTTTTTTGAAATCATTGGTAATTCGGTATGGATAAAAATAATTTAATTTTTATTAGCATAAATATTAATAACCCTAAGTATTATTGTTTTTCTAAGTTGGTGAATGACTCTTCTGTTAAATTTCAGGTGTGTTTTGGGAAGTGATAAAATTTTTAATGAAAAGTTTTTGATATAAAAAGTTTTGAATTGATAGATATTGTTGTGATATGATATGGGGTAATGATGAAGAGTAAATAGAATAAAGTTAAAATAGATATGCTGGTTGTATGAATAATTGTATAGAAATGATTGAAAAGTATGATAAAGGAAAATGTAAAAAATAATTAAAAAATAAAATAGTTCTAGAGATTGAAAAGTTTTGGTTGGAAAAAAAAAAAATGTTTGCCAAATAACCCGGAAGTAGACTTTAAGCCAAACTACGGAATTGTCTGTATGAGGTGATGTATATTTAGATTTTTCAATGGGGGGCTTTGCAAAACCAACCTATAAGCATGCAAAATTGCATTTTAGCATATGGAGCTTTGGCATAAAAGCAGAAATGTAAATAGAGTTGGTTCCAACACTAACCTGATTAACCCAACCCGATTTATAATAAGGTTAGGTTTTAAAAAAAATAAATTATATAACCAGATTTGAAACGACCCGGCTTCAAAAGTGGATTGGTATGGGTTGAATGATTGTCAACTCGACTTGACCCGTCCTGACTTCATGTATTAGTTTACAATCTAATAAATTATTAATAAATAGTCTTACATTATTACATAACATATAGGAATTAACTTGGCATTATTACTTTGAAATAATATTATTTAGCAATTATATCATTGTATAAGTCATAAATTAGAAAGTATTCCTATAAAAACGTTAATTTTTATTCTTTCATATAATATTATATTTTAAAGTATATTTAATTAAGCAAAATATTTTTAAATATTATATTTTTATTAACCTAATTTCTAACCCGAACCAAACCGATTTTTTATAGGGTTGAAATAGGATTGGGTTCAGATGTAACAAATAGGGTTGAAAGTAGGGTTTGGTTGAAATTTTATGAGGTGGGTTAGGGTTGTGCTTCAATCCAAGTCAACCTGACCCGATTTAAGCCCCTATATTGAAGCAATCCCATATAACCTCCTTAATTTTTAAGTTATTAAAGATTGATTTAAAATTCAATCCATCTATTGTTTTTAACATTACTTGTTTATCTATGACACCAAGTTTCATCCAAACAAGTATGTTCACGGGCCACATTTGTTTAAATATATATATATTCATGTATAAATTATGAAAAATACTTAGATCCATTCACACATATATTAGAATGTATCAATACTTATAGAATCATTTATTTACATAGTAGTAATATTTTAGATGGTTTAGATATTGAAAAAATCAATTTAAAATTGATAATTTAGCATTGAACCATTTTATTAAGTTAATTTTACACGTTTATAGATGAGATTATATCTGGTGAAATTAAAAAATAAAAGGTTTTTCAAGATACTATAAATGACGCTAAATACAAGGATAGAGTGGATTTTTCTTTAACAATCAATATTTTAAATATGGAAGGAATTACATAGAAAATAATTTCATAGAAGCGGAACCACAGCATGCGTTTTGGAAATTTTACAGAATAAACTCATAAGCTCCATTTTTTTGTAAACAAAGAGTTTATGTAACCTGATAGTAAACTTATTAGGCAGCTATAACTTAAGGATGCGATGCTTTTTGTGGCTTTTACCGCAGAAAGTTTGAGTGCAGAAAATAAGCCTGACCAAACATCTACTAAAAGCATAGGGTTTCAATACTTTCCGCTTGGGAAAAACAGAGTCAAATGAACCCTAAATCTTCATGGTGGATACAAAACCACTTAAAACGGACCTTTTCATTTTCATTTAGTTGAAAATCATACACAAAGAGGGATGAAAATAACCTAGCATGCCTAAAAAAAATATTTTCTTTCTTATTTCGCTCACAAGCATATAAGCTTGTTTTGTGAATATTTGAAATTGTAGGGTCTATATTATAAAATATCAAAATATGTGCTAAAATACAGTTATACATACTAATGGAGTATATTTTGAACTAGCGAAGCGGTTACACGTAACACTTTCAAAATTTAAGTTTTTGACGTTTGAAGAAAAATTCAATCTATTCATTATATTTAGTAGGGTAATTTACAAATATACTACCACAGTTTGACGCTAATTACAGATATGCCCCTATCGTTTCACGAATTGCATATTACACCCACAAAGTTTCACATAAATTGCTTGCTTACCTCTATTAATGGATGTTAAATAAAAAATCTAATTTGCAAATATACCCCCATAGTTTGACGCTAATTGTAGATATGCCCTTGTTGTTTCATAAATTACATATTATCCTACAATTCCAAAAAAATTGCTTGTGTACCCATGACACTTTTTCATCACCAAACGTACATTAAAATTTTAGATAATGACAAAATAACCCTGTTCAAAGCTATATTAGAATATCAAAGTTTATAAAATACTCAATTGTGTAGGTGGAAGGAGTTTATGAAATACTCATGTTAATTGCTAACATGTTATCTCCTTCTACTTGTGCAACTGAGTCATTTTTGTTATTATCCAAAATTTTAACGCACATTTGGTGGCAAAAAGTGTTATGGATATGCAAATAATTTTGGTGAAGCTTTATAGGGGTAATATGCAATTCGTGAAATAATTAGAGTATATTAGCAATTAGCGTCAAACTCTGGGGCATATTTGCAAATTATATTTTTTATATAATAGCCGTTAAATTTCAACTGTTAACTAGGGTACGCAAGCAATTTATGTGAAACTTTGTGGGGGTAATATGCAATTCATAAAATAACGGGAGCATATTTGTAAATTATCCTATTTAGTATCATTTATTTATTTAGGAGATTAAATTTTATCTAAATCAAATATATGCATAAACCACATTTTCTCGAAAATAAGTATATTCATGTGTAAATTGTGAAAAATACTTAGTCTATTTACATATTTATAAGCATATAATAATACTTTACCATAAAAAAGAATACAATAATATTTTACAGAATCATTTATTCACATAAAAATAATATTTCATACGGTTTAGATGTTGAAAATACAACTCTAAAATTGATATTTAAGATTAAATTATTTTATTATGTTGACTTTATATATTTGTAGATAGGGCCCATGCTCGGTGATATTAGACAAGTGAAAGAGTTATAAAATACTATAAATGATGCTAAATATAATAAATAGAATAGACTTTCTATTATCTAGCAAAATATTCAAATAAAAAGAATTAGATCGAAGAAAAGTTTCATAAAAGCAATTTGTTAAAAGCAATTTGTTATTTCAAAAACACAGCGTTGTCAACCATAATGGCTTTTTGCCCGAAATTAAAATTGATATATGATTTCCAACAGAATCATACATGGCCGAATGTCTTCTTGTCTCTTTTATTAATCATTTTCGAAAAGTTCTAATGGGAATCAATCTATGGAATTGGGGCCCGAGACATTCTTTTGCTACCGCGAGAGTTGTGGTGCACGGCAGCAAAGCGCAGTTAAGCAGTCAAAAGTTGTTTGTAGGCTTGCACAATGGATACCCATTGACTGACTAAGACATCAAAACTCTGATCTAAATGGCTAGCTCTTCTATGCATGGCTTGTAATTTCACCTTTATTTAATATCACAGCATCAGAAAATGAATCAACCACCAGTGTTTAATACACAATTATTAGGATTTTTTCATCAATGCCAAATCAAAATAAGTGTGTTTGGAAAATGATAAAAAAATTTGTTGTAAAAAATTTTGAACTGAAAAAAATAATATGTTATGAATGGGATAATAATGAAGAATAAAGAGAATAAACTTAAAACAAGTAGGTTAATTATATGAATAGTTGTGTAAAGAAATTAAAGGTTAGAGTAAATATATAAAAAGAGATGAAAAATGATTAAAAATAAGTTAGGTAGTTATAGAAAGTAAAAAAATTTATATTGAAAAGTTCTAGTGAGAAATTTTTTTTGCTAAATAAACATGCCTAAAATATTTATATTTATGCCATTAACTTTAAAATTATAACATCTATGCTAATGATTTTTAAAACGATTTAAATCTATGAAACACGAAAATTTATATCTACTACATACACATCAAATATCTGTTATAACGAAGCTCTTCAAACATTCTTACAAATTAAAGGAAACAATCTAGAAATTTAGAGACAGTTCTACCACGGGGATAGCGCCCTTGGTGGCATGTCCTTTAGATTTCATGTGTTCATGTTATTATAATTTTATAACAAGTGGAGCAAAACATGTTGCATAAGAGTGCCGGCACATTTTTTGATTAAAAAAAAAGAGTGCCGGCACATTCTACCCATATTGGATGATCGAGACCATTGTTGATGGCAATCAAAGGTTTTGAATATTGAAGTAGAGCAGCCTTGGACGTTTGCTTGTATTTTTCATGTGACCAAGACTAACGGCCCAAATTAAGGCATTTAAAATATATCATACAAACGACATGCAGCTTAATGTCTCTCATCAGGATATTTCTTAGCGTGGGCTCCACATTTGCGCTGGCTTGTAGAAGCACTGTTACAGCTATTTGGACAGTGGAGCACCCATAAAGATTTTTGGCTTCTATCAGATGTATTTTTAAAAATAATTTCTTTCCCTATGGATGTTCATTATATTCATGTATTTTGCTCAAAATTTCATTCATAATCATATCTTGTGTGAAATGAAAATCTTATAATACTTAAATGCCCCTAAAATTGATAATTTTTAAAATGTAAAAATTTGGTGTACACTTTGGCAAACATGTCTATGAAGACAATTTAAAAATATAACTAATTATAAAAATAAATAAATAAACCTAAATTACATCATGATGTATTTTAACCTAAATTGCATCATGATGTATATATTTAGGCTCCTTAAAATGTGCCAAAACTCTAATGGCAGAATTCAAAAATTCTATCATAAATCTAGTATTTTATTTATTTTTTAGCAAAACCTTTATTTTATATTTATTTGTAAAAATTATTTTAAATTATTTTGATTTAGAAAGCATATTCTTTCACACACACACACACACACACACACACACATGAGAACCCATCCTGTGCAAATGTTATGGAACAATCCGCAACAAAATGGACTCTATACATATTAAAATGTAATAATACTTGATACAATTATTTCTTCATATAAAATTTACACTTTAGATGGTTTAGATGTTAAAAATACAACTTTAAACTTGATATTTATATTAAACTATTTTATTATATTGATTTTGTACCATTTTAAGATGAGGCACATACATATGTTGGATTTAGATTAAAATTGATATACTATCAAAATAAATAATTCTAAATACAAAGGATGAGGTAGATGTTAATTTTAATACATATTGAGCCCCTTTTTGGTTGGCTAATGGTGTAGTTGGTTTGCACCGGATTAATTTATATATATATAGAACCTATCCGGTGTAGTTAGCTCAAAATGGACCCTACATACATTTAAATACATTGATACTTTATACAATTATTTATTCATATATAAATTATAGGGACGCTTCTATGAAAACCTCTACATTTTTAAAATCTTGATGGTTGATAGAAAATTCACTTCATCTATTGTATTTAACATCGTTTATAGTATTCTGGAAACTTTTTTTATTTTTTAATTTCACTGTATATGGGTCCCATCCATAAATGTATAAAATCAACATAATAAAAAGATTCAATATTAAATATCAACTTTAAAGTAATTTTTTCAACATTAAAACATTTAAAATATCAATAATATGTAGATAAATGATCTTATAAAGTATTGTTATATTCTAATACATATGTGAATGGATCTAAGTATTTTTTTATAATTTACATATGAATGCACCTATTTTGAGCAAATGTAACCTATCAACATATTGAATTTTAATGAAACTTGGACTTCTAGCTAAACAAATGGTGTTAAATATAATAAATAGATTATATTTTTATCAAGGATCATCATTTCAAAAATGAAAAGGGTTTCACGAAATCACTTCTATAAAATCCGGTTTTGTAGAAGTATTCCCGTATAAATTATATCTAAGATAGTTCACATTTTGAAAAAATCACTTTAAAGTTATTATTTAGATCAAATTATTTTATTACATTGAATTTGTATTATTTTCAGATAGGATCCATATAGATATCCAATTTGAATGAAAATTGGTATATTAATAAAATAAATAATCGTAAATACAACGGATAGAATATATTATAATTTTATGATCATATACGGCCCATTTTGAGCCAACTACACCGTAACTACAGTGAAATATTTCTTATATATATGTATGTATATACACACACACACACATATACTTCCTAGTATACTACATTTTCAACACCAAGTCCAGAATCTCATGGTGCATGTTATATATTCATTTCATGAGGGTGAGAAAACTAATACCGTTAAAATTTAACAAGTGCAAGTCTTGACATTAACGAAATTAATTTATAAAAATGTGGGAAAATTCTCTCGTACTCGTAATATTTTCCTCTAATTTTTATTTTACCCACAACGTTTCAAAAATTGTTGTTATATTTGTACCATTTCACAATAAACTTTTATCACACTCATGTAGTCAAAATAACTATTAACTACTTTATTGAAAAAATAATTTTATCCCTTCAATTTTTTTCTAATTGAAATGATTTAACTCTAACATGATATTTGAAGTAGAGGTGAAAATCGAGGCAGGTAAGGGTGTGCCCAACCCTAACCCTACATTTAAAAATCATGTGTGACCCTATTTTTTATACCAAATCGGAACAAGGTCAGTCTGACCCTTACTTTTCTTTAAAAGGTCTCAAGAGAAACTTCGGGTTGGTATCGTGCCTGTATAAGGACAACGAGTTGGGTTAAAAAAGCGGGTCAAAGTTTTAAAATGTATATACATATCGATATAAACTCATATTTATGATAAATTTAAATGTTAAATGACTCAATGTTTTCCTATTTAGTAAGTAAAACACAATTCTTATGATTAAGAATTAGTAAAAAATTTTAAATAATTTCGTTTACAACTTAACCTTGATAAATATATGTATTCCCCTTAAAATTACATTGATATAAATTTTGAATTACAATTAAAAATGTTAAATTGCAAAATAATAATATTCATTATTGTTAGGTATGAACAACATAAATAATATATTTTATTTCATTAATAAATATGTGAATGAGATAACTTGAACCATATATATGCAATTAAAAATAAAAATTTATCAATATAGATAAGTTATAAAGTTAAACATACATCAACATAAATAATATTCACGTTAATAAGTTATAAAGTAAAATATATTTATCAAACAAAACAACATTTATTAAGTAAGTCATATAATTTATACCTTGCATGTCGAGGTAGGTCGGGTCAGGGCAAGCCATGGTCTTCCCGCCTCGTGCCTTAGAATTGAAACACGGGTCTAAAATCCTGCCCGCCCCACCCTATTGGGTCAAAATTCTCACAGGTCGACCCGACCCTATTTTCACCCTTAATTTGAACCACTTAGATGTCACAAATCAATAGTCTACTAACATTAATTGATTTATATTAGGAAGTTAATGGTTGCTTTAACTGCATAAGTATAATATGAATTTAGGGTAAAATGTTATGATCATCGAAGAAATTTTTAGAAGCTATAAGTACATCGGAATTATGAGCAAATGTTAGGGGCATCAAAAGAATTTTTTCAGAATTAAAAATGTTGTCATGGATGAATATTTTTTAAAATTATTGGCGTAGATAAAAATAATTTCATTTTTTGTTGATATAAATATTAACGCCCTGACGTTTAAACCCAATAGACTCTATCGCACGCGAACTCTCTTCTAATTAAGGAGTCGTTTGGGATGGCATAAAACTTGCCCAAACGCGTAAAACTTTTCACGCAAGGGGCCTGTGCGAAAAAAGTCGTCACATCAGTCTTCCGTCGACAGCACCCCTGCTCTTTTCGTACCTTTGCCAATGCCGGCCGTTTCTCGGGCATGGTAATGGGGGAGAAAATAGGGGAGCACGCTGAGAGAACCCTTGTGCTTCGTTTCCCTAGCGTCGCTTGCGAGACCAGCGGCCTCTCACGACTCGCGCAGCCGCCCATGCAAATCCGTCTATCGCCCGCAGCACGTCGAGTTCTTCCCTCCAGAGCTGCTGCTACGCGTGCACGCCGTCGTCTGAGAAGATCGGCTCGAGCAAGTGTTTCGGCACAAATTCGTCAGCGCGAGTTTGAGCAAGAGCATTCCGAACCGTCCGTAACCTCACCGGCGAAAGCATTGCACCGTGGAATCATCGCGACAACGCGACAGGTAAGGATCGCCGCCCTCTTTCTGTACAGTTACTCTTCACATAAAAATGCCTTGGTAGTGTTCGTTGAAATGCCTGTGCACTTTGGGAGAGGAAAAACGGGATGGCTCCATTTGCCCAGATTCCTAGCTTTAGTAAACAGCACTTCTGACACGAAAATACACAACTGCCACAAAGAAATGGCGGGAACGCACTCACTCAGCATAGGAAGTGAATCTTGAGCAGCAAGATGCTGCACAATCCTGAAGGCATCTAGAACAATATTGCAGATACCCACACTCTCTGCTTCTAATCTTTCACTAAGTATGGCTCCTTAAATATGCTGTTTACTCCTATTTTGAACATAGATATCCCTATTTGAACAGATGGCTAATGCCAATTCATGGGACTGGCTAATTGTTTGTTCTGAGCACCTTTTGTCATGTCAAATTGTAATTTGGTATTAGTAGTTGGGTGATTTTGTTAGATAACTCCTTTATAAGCATATTGGTTGAAGGATGCTAGTGCCTGCATGTGTTAAGGCTACAAATCTTTTTAGTTTTTGTGTTTCTTTCATCAATATATTATTTTCCTTATTTCTGTGCCTGAATGTGTTAAGGTTACAAATCTTTTTAGTTTTTGTGTTTCTTTTATCAATACATTATTTTCCTTATTTTTGTGCGTGAGTGTGTTAAGGTTAAAAATCTTTTTAGTTGTTGTGTTTCTTTCATCAATTCATTATTTTCCTTATTTTTGGAATTTGCTGTTGCTTGGCCTATTCATTAGTTTCTTGTACCATTCAGATTTATGAGTATTTTCTTCAACCATTATAAGGACAACTTTGGCATCCACCCTAGTATTAGGCCAACAATGGGTGAGATTTTGGATTTAAGCATCTCTGGAGTAGATAAGAAATGGTAAGGATGCTGGTGTAGGAAAGAAAAGTGGCAAAGAAATTGGGAGAAAGAAGTGTAAGGGGAAATAAGTGAAGAAGGAAGAAAATAGATGACATAGGCAAGAAATAGAAGAGGAAAACAAGGAAATGTAACCTCAATTTTCGATTAATAAGAAGTGAAAACTCTAATACATGTTACCCTATTCATAGCAACCCTAGGACCTTCATAATAATAAAATCCCAAATGCAGCAATAAAACAATTGTTTAGATCCTTTAAATGCGCAAATAAAGTAACTACCATAATCTGTACATTTGTGCCTAAATTATGCAGAGGCCAGAGCATTGCATTTTGATCTTTATCAGGTACATTATAGTAGGATGTGATCTTGGTAAGAACAATAAAGAATCTTATTGATGGAATCTTAGAAGAAGGAAATCAGGGGAGAAAGTGGCTGAAAATTTCAGGCAATCTCATTTTGGTTTTGTTTTAAGCTCTAGTGCAAGAAGAAGCCTATATAAATACTTCTCCATCATTGTAATCCTTAGGGCTATTTGGAAGTGTGGAAAAGGGGGAGGTAAACTTCTTAGTGTCTTTCTTTTTACTTAATGAAACATTTTAACGTGGCTAATCTTTTTTTCAACAATTAAACCTATCTTTTTCATTGCAACTTTATCTTCTCCACAGAAAAGCCTATTTGTTTGTGATTTATTTCTTACGACGAGGCATTTGAACGTGGTTAATCTTTTTTTTTTCAACGGTTAAACCTATCTTTTTCATTGACAACTTTATCTTCTCCACAGAGAGGCCTATCTGTTTGTGATTTATTTCTTACTGAACTAACGTAGCTTTTACTACTATTGATATAATTTTCCTCCTATCTACTGATTACTACTATTCAAACAAACCCTAATTTTCTATATTCAGTCTCGCATAAATCATTGAAACCACAGTAATCCGATTAAAAGTTGTATTCTACCATAGGCACTGGCTGTGTTGTAGTTGCCCAAACAGTATCAGGTTATACATTTATTAGGCCTTTGGCTTTGAGGACTATCCTGATGCGGCATCAACAACCTCATTTAACCCCAAAAGTAGTTCTCAAGTAAGTGATGAATTATATGTGGGATAGTATTCAAATTCAGGCCAATCTATGCCTTCAAACAGCTATACCTGGTACACTTACAGATCTTTCCATTATTCCTGCAGGATTCATGCTACAATTTGCCCATTGATATTCTCAATTTTATGATCAAATGTTGAATTCTGTTTAGGCCTTTTTGTCTATGCAAAGTAAGCAACATACAGAAGGCTTTCTTCATCTCTTTTTGTTTTCCTCTTGTATCATTTTTCTTCCTCTTTTCAATACTTGTCAGTTTTCATGATTTTTCTTTCTCTATATTTCTCCTTGGATATGAATTATGTCCGAAATCTCAAGCCGTCAATTTTTAAAAGCATTCATGAATCGCAAAAACTGCCAACAACCCTACTTTAAATCTTCTGTTAGCATTCTTGTTGGCATCCCAATAGGGAATCTTAATTTAACCCTCCATTTGAGGATCTCTTAAAACATTGATAAATTTTAACGAAGTTTTCTTTCTTCTATTGGATGCCAATATAATTTATTGATTCTGTTAAGTGAATTGATTCTGCTAAGTATGTTCTCTAACTCAATACCCATTATGCCTAACAGCCAACAAAATGCCATTAAAAGACATGTTGCTATGTTGATTTTTCTGAAGAAGTCTTCAAATGATTGAATCTTGCGCTATTATAAACCCTTGAATAATGGAACTAAAATGTTGTACATGTAAAAAAGGTATCTGAACGTTAAGATTCCAAAGGGCTTAAGCCTACCCAAGCTGGTGACTATTGATTTGGAATTTAAAATGTCATTGTCATTGTGCTGGACAATATGCCAAATTCATGACGTGGAGACAAGGATAACAATTCTCTGGAAGAACTACCTCAACAGATCTGATGGTGTCAAACCCAGTCTTGAATTTCAGATCATAAGGATAGGCATCTTGACCGAGCCAGTGGCTGATTGGCTTTATCAAATGGTCTGAAGTCCGAACATATTGTTTGGTCTTGTCTACTATCTAAACTCAGTTGTAACCCCATATATGGCCAAACAATCTAAGCACCTTTTGAGATAGAACTGTGAGGCCTAATTAGTGAATTGGATTGAACCGGCTTGTGATAACTTTGATATGAAGTCCGACTACTATCATATAAAGGTGTTTAGACTTTTCTGTCATTGGTTTATATTTTTTGCCTAGAACTTCTGGATGAGTTGTGTTGCGTAAAATGTCGAGAAAAACATCTAAACTTTTTATTTGTTGAATTTGTTGAGCATTATTAATCAATGTGATGTCAAGCGAGATTAAAGTCGAGATTAGTAGTAATGGATGCATGATTGTCTATCCAGTTGATTATATACCATCTTCCATTCCACCTATATATAGAATTCGAATTCTATTTTGTTTTAGATGGCTAGATCTTCCTTTTCCAACTCATAGATGATGATGGAACGGATAGCTCCATTGCTGACAAGTGGTTGATTACTTTCTATTTGTTTTGTGATTTGGTGACTTACAGCAGTTGATCCGCAAATTTTATTTCGGTGGATATATTCTAGCTCCTGTTTCTTTCAACAAGTTGTTCCCATTTTATTGTATATATAGGCTATATATCCTTTCATTGTATAAGTCCTATAGGCTAGAACAGTGATAAAAAATGTCCGCGCCTTCAATCATGTCCAACGCCCTCTTATCAATTACGCAAAGACGTAGGGCATATATTGTATTATGCTTTGCCACCTCAATAGGAGGGGACGAGGAGGATGTAATTGATGTAGGGTTCACGAATCGAGACTTAGCAATCCAACGAGAGTTATTCATGTATTCTATGGTCCAAGGGGGAGATAGGAGAAGCATATCACAAGTCCGAATGTCCACTTATGCTTTCAACCAACTATGTGATCTTCTGAAAAACAAAGGCTTGTTACAATCAACCAAACACTTAACAGTGGATGAGCAGATGGCTATGTTTCTGCACACCTTGTTGCATAATGTACGAAATAGGTCTACTGGTATGTACTTCTGTAGGTCTGGTGAGACGGTACATCGTCATTTCCATAGGTGTCTTCGAGCAGTTCTTGGGCTACACTCGGATTGTGTCTCCGGCCCTGACTTGGGATGTCATTCTAAGATTACCTCCGATCCCACACTAGCACCTTATTTTCAGGTATGTCTCGTCAATTAGTTACATATTCTCAAACTTGAAGGCTTTAACAACTCCACGTGTATTTGGTAGGGGTGTGTTGGAGCAATCGATGGTACTCATATTCCTGTCCTACCTCCCTCAGATAATGCACTAGCGTTTAGAAACCGTCATGGCACCCCTAGACAAAATGTTATGGCAGCCTGTGACTTCAATATGAAGTTCACATACATTTTAGCTGGTTGGGAAGGCAGTGCACATGACGCGAAAGTCCTCCAAGCTGCACTTGATTGGAATGCCAACCGTTTGACAATACCTGAAGGTATAATATAACATCCTCCCTTAGAATCTTGCACTAATTTTCATCATATAACACACTTATATCTTAAAATTGCGTGGACAATTTCCTTAGGTCGGTACTACTTGGTTGATGCTGGTTATGCCCACGTTCCCGATTTCGTGGCACCATATAAAGGTGTTTCATACCACATGAGTAACTACGGGCATGGTAGAACACCAAATAATGGCCAAGAATTGTTCAATTTTCGTCACGCGCGCTTGCGCACAACCATTGAGAGACTTTTCGCAATATGGAAGAAGAGGTTCCCAGTACTTCAAGTGGCCACATCGTATCCATATAGGGTTCAAGTACAAATTGTAATTGCAAGTGCAGTTCTCCATAATTACATTACCATGGTGGATGGCCCAGAACTTCCACTATTTATAGAAGACGAACCAATTGTAGCTGCGGCTGACATTATTAACGTTGATGATGAAGAAGAGGAGCAACAGATATTGATTAGGGGGGTGTCTACAGCAGCCCGGACTTCTTGGAAGGAAAAACGGGATGAGATAGCGGCTAATATGTGGGCAAATATGTAAACTTTGATTACCTTAAATGTGTATTCAGCGCTCCTTTAGTGTGTACTATTGATGATATGTTAACATTTTTGCTCAACTACAATACTACTACAGTTATTTCCCAATTATGTTATCTAAATTGCAATATTTGTCTTTCTGTGTCTCTATACTTGTCTGTTTTTTCATCATAAATATTGCTCTGCATTTTAAAGTTGACTTGCATAGGTGAGACTTATGGATCACATGTTCAATGTATTTATCGGTGGTCACCAACCTGTTGATGAGAGCACTCCCCAAAATATGCCTGGTCCGTCGTCAATGAGGAGGAGACATCAATGGACAAAGCTGCAAGACAAGAAATTAGTGGAGATATTACTTCATAATCTGCACACTCGGACCATTGAAGTTAATAAGATAAAGGATGTTGTGTACCAAGTAATTGCATAGGAGTTGTCCCATATATTCTCTGTTAGTATCACATCCCAGAACGTAAGGAATAGAGTGCAGTCACTGCGTAAAAAGTATGAATTGTACCGTATCCTTAACAACAAGACTGGGATGGGGTGGATACATGATGAAAACAGGTTCGACGGTCCCCCAGAGGTCTGGACTACACTAATTCAGGTATAATTTTACATTGTTCTTTATTTGTACTACTGCTAAATGTCTTGTTACTCTGATTATTAGGATAATCCATTATTAGACTCGTTAACTATTTCCATGGTTCATGACTTGGTGCAGCAAAACAAAAAGTTTAAAAGTCTACAGAAGCCTCAACATTTAAGCTATGATGACCTACATGAGCTATTTGGGGGGAACCGTGCGACAGGTGCATATATGGGTACTTTCGAAGTCCCTCCTCAAAGTGAGCCCCCTCATGAACAAGATGACGAATCGGAGGATGATATTAGCTTGGAGACGTTGCCAACACAGATGCCTGATATTAGATCTTCAAGTCAATCAAATAAACGACGGTCGTCGGGGGCTCCTATAGGGGATTCATCTGGTAATATTGAAAATGAGCAAAGAGGGCAATCGTCGGTTCGCAAAAGAAGACAATCACAAGTCTTGCGTCTTCGAGCCGAAATGGAGGATGTCCTTATGCAACCTACAGAAGTTACCAAAAAGAAGGAGTGGACGCAGGATTACTATTCTATTTTTTCCTTATTGAGATCGATGTCTATCTCAGGTCGTCTACTTGGGCAGGCAATGTGTTATTTTGATAAACATCCGCATGCGGCAATGCAATTTGTACGTGCAGACGAGGAAGGGCGAAGGGACTATTTGGACTACATTTTGTCTTCTACTTGAGCTTATTGTTTCCCTTGTTTAATTTGTATTGAATATCATAATAGGACTAGTTGAACGTTTATGTAGCAGACCATATCTTTCCTCTGTTGATGATTTTAGACTTTGTGATGTACTATTTATGTATGGATTATGTTAAACTATTTCAGCATTAATATTAGTAGTTATTGAGCTTATTGTTTGGAAGTATTATTTACTTTCTATGATATATATATGAATTGTACAATGATTGTACATGTTGACCTATTTTCAGGTGGAGATGGTGCGTTCATATGTAGTTTTCTCTGGTCGCGTGCCCGGTGTGTACCTATCATGGCCGGAAGCACATGCCCAAGTTAACGGATTCAAAGGAGCTTGTTACCAAGCTTTCAACAGTACAGAAGAAGCCGAAGCTGCATGGAGGAATTATAATAGAAGGGGTGAAACGGAGAAAGCTGTGGTTATAAACTTATGCGACTGCCCAAAATGTTGTAGTAACTCAGATAGAGTGCTGATTAATCTATGTGATTGCAGAGCTTGTGGCAAATCACCACGTATATAAACTTCCAAGTAGAGCCTGGTGATTTAGACTTTCACTTTGTATGAATATTAGACAGTGAACATTAATTTGAGTGTGTCATTCCCTATGAGACTTAATTAATGCTACAAATATAGTTTTTTATTAATAGTAATGGACTTATGTACCCACATTTATGAATGCCTTTTGATCTTATTTTATGCTTAAGAATTTGAATGAGTCATATATAAATCAGGATCCTGACGGGTTTACATCCAAACTAATAAATATAATGGAAGGCTAAACGTTTGCTTAAAGTTTCGCAGGCCCCGATTAAGCGAACATCCTCGGATCAAAGAAGAAAAGGAACCATGCACGATATGACATTTGGCTTTTACTGATCTGTTAGCAAATATCATTTTACTTGTGTCACGTGAAGCCAAAAAAAAAAGAAAAAAAGAAAAAGAAGTGATGATATTATAGAAACCCGTTTATTAAACAAGCATATGAAAATATAAGAGAATAATAAGATAAAATAAGGGTATTTATTAGCAATAAAGGATATTTGTATAAATAATATGTAGAAAAATTAAAAAACAAGGTAGCGATATGAAAATATAGAAACAAACGGAAATGCAGGATAATTGTATGAAAAAGTACATGAAAAACTTATGGTAAAATTTTTGTTTATTATCAAACAAATCCTTAACATTATTTCTCGAGAAAATATACATAATTAATTTTGGGATAGTGGTTTTTACATTTTTAATACCATTCTTTCATTACTATTGAATAACTACTTTTGCTTGTTTGATTTTTCATCTTACCTCAATGCTTTGGATTATTCCCATTAATTTCAGAGCTAGTTATCAGCTTCTTAAAGTATTCTAACTAGGCAACCCGAGAGAAGCATGTATTCCATGTAATTTCATAGAAATATTCCCAAGAAAATACTCCTTGTTTTAATTCAATAAATAATTAATATTATTTTAAATAAGTTACCTTTGATATTAGCCTTGCTTGGAACTTATATATTAATTTCTCAATTTATAAAAGGCAGATCCTGTCAGGCTTAGCCTACGCCAATCAACTTATTTTGTATAATATTGTTGCTTTTTCCATAGACTTGTTAACGTTAATGTATTTAATATATAAATTAAGATTTGATATTTTTAAAAATATGTATATATTTTTTTATTTCTAAATATAGAGGTGTTTTAGACATTTTTCATAGTTAAAAATTATTAAAATGATTCTGGTTTAAAAAGATAAAAAATACATACACGTTTCCAAAAATGAAAATTTTGGATTATATATTAAATATACCTAAATTAAAAAGTATACGAAAAAAGCAAAATAACAAAACATTTTAGTACTTTTTAATATATGTATATATATAGATATAACACGCCCCGTAGGACCTCGGGATCTTCGGCTTCATGAAAGATATGTATTATTGTTTTTATCATAAAAAAGTATTTCCCATTTTAACGTTGTATAAATATATCGCACGACCGAAGGAACGCCGGGCTCCCGGGCTTCTCTTAATATGCATATACATCCCGAGCCTCTATAAATATATATGTTATATTATTTTAGAAAATAATATATAATGTATTTTAGAAAATAATATATAATGTATTTTAGAAAATAATATATAATGTATTTTAGAAAATAATAGATATATTTTTGAAGGCATACAAATATATATAATAATTAGAAAATAATATACATAGTTTTGGAAGCCTTTTAATATATATATGTATTTTAGAAAATAATAGATATATTTTTGAAGGCATACAAATATATATAATAATTAGAAAATAATATACATAGTTTTGGAAGCCTTTTAATATATATATGTATTTTAGAAAATAATAGATATATTTTTGAAGGCATACGAATATATATAATAATTAGAAAATAATATACATAGTTTTGGAAGCCTTTTAATATATATATGTATTTTAGAAAATAATAGATATATTTTTGAAGGCATACAAATATATATAATAATTAGAAAATAATATCATAGTTTTGGAAGCCTTTTAATATATATATGTATTTTAGAAAATAATAGATATATTTTTGAAGGCATACGAATATATATAATAATTAGAAAATAATATACATAGTTTTGGAAGCCTTTTAATATATATATGTATTTTAGAAAATAATATATTTTTTTTGGCATACAAATATATATAATAATTAGAAAATAATATACATTGTGCTTGGAAGCCTTTTAATATATATATGTATTTTAGAAAATAATATATTTTTGAAGGCATACAAATATATATAATAATTAGAAAATAATATACATAGTTTCGGAAGCCTTTTAATATATATATGTATTTTAGAAAATAATATTTTTTTTGGCCAAGGTCCTTAATTAATTAATTTAATTATTTATTATGTACATATATATTTTATTATTTATGCGTATATATATTTTACGCTTTTTTCATCATGTTTGACCGGTGTATGTTTTTAATACGAATTACGGATCCAAAGATGGACAATCGCATTTCGGGCAGATTTCCTGCGCAAATGGCATGCGAGACCAGCGTTTTCCTGCGGACTACGAACAACAGCCGCCGCACATCCTCATTCCACCCCAGTACGACCGGAGCATCAGTTGACAAACTGACGGACTGCAAAATGACGGATGACGTTTTCTCCATGTATAAAAAATGTCAAAAAGTTTTAAGTCATCCCAGACGCACCCTAAACCCATGCGGTACATGTCCATTTATAAATGCGTATTCCTATGTGCACAGCTCGTTTGCTCTTATCCATGTATAAATATTATTGAATTTGGATACAGCACAGATTTGAGTTGCAGCCGGCTATTAAGAATCGCCTTTTCAATTGTTTTTTTTTTTCTTTTGTTGTTCACGTGGGCCCAAAGATATATAGTTTAAATACGTAATTTTACCCTTTTTAGATTTATATATTTTTATGAAATCTTAAAAATCAAATTTTTCATCATTTTTCATGCGAGAGAGAGAGAGTGGGACTAGTGATTTTTTTTTGAAAATTCATAAAAAATATATAGAAAAATCTAAAAAATGGTAAAATCATTTATATAAATTACATACATTGGGATCCACATGAAAATAAAAAATTTGAAACTGGGACCCATAACGGCCGGCTGCAAGTTTGCTGTACTGTATCA
This sequence comes from Annona cherimola, assembly GCA_030490835.1. NCBI lineage: Eukaryota > Viridiplantae > Streptophyta > Magnoliopsida > Magnoliales > Annonaceae > Annona > Annona cherimola. Next base: position 20,613,547 of record CM059972.1, on the reverse strand, counting down.
AAACTCAGCAATATCCAAAATACAGCACGCACCCAAAAAAAATCTAAGCATAAGCTGTATGCGAGCTTGCAAATGCTCTGATTCAAATGGGCCTCGCGATCTATGAAATCTGGCTAGCTAGGCATGTATTCCAATTTCCAAGAAACAAAACACATGGAGAGCATGATTGGATAACCCACTTGCTGTAGCTCGACACACTAAAAGTCAAGCGTGATCAACTTGTAATCATCTGGCCTCGCCCTATTGTCTCCAGATCCTCTTGCTCTACTTCTACATCTGTCCATTTAATTACTCCAAATTGTGACCATGTCTGTTTCGATTGATTCTAAAGACTAGAAGAGTTTGCACGCTGTTTATACCATATGCGTATTTTTTTTTTTTTTTTTTTCTTTTCATTTACACTGTCTCTGTTTCAATCAATCTTGTATTTTCCTTAATACTCTTATTGTATCTTTCACCCATTTTCTTACTTTTTCTAATAATTATTCTGCTTTCTATCTGCTAATCATCTACAGTGCTTGAACATGTCTGTACATTTTATCACTACAGGCGTCGTATCTGAATATGTGATGCAGTAGGCGGTGGATACAATACTTGCACCACGAATCTCGCATCCCTCTCTCTCCCTATATATATTTCCATCTAAAGCCTTTATTAATTAGTAGGCAGTCCTAGACTACTCCCACCTCTCAGCTCTTTCTTTGTCATCCAAGCACTACTGTTTTTCTTCAACTATGGTAATCTGCTAATCATAAGCAGATTTTTAATTTCTCTAGTTCTGTTGATCAGACTATCGTATGATTAATTACCCATCAAAGGCCTAATTTCCTGCAGATTGTGCCTATTTTGATTGTCAATCATCACAGCTTTTTCACTAATCATGCACCATCTGAATTATTGAGTGTTTTCTTTTCTAGTCTCTCTCTCTCTGTGTATACAGATAAATTTCTGTTAACATAAACACCCACTTTGCTTACGTCTTTGAAGCGTAGCTACAATGGATACTGTTTGAAATTGAACTCTCCCATTGTCTAATCATCTCTGCTAATCAGGCCTGCTGGGTGATATGGTTCGAAAAATTGGGACCATCTTTGTTGATCAGCCATCATAATTAGGCAAAGAATGACTTCAGTACTCTCCATTTCTAGGCGGATCGCGCATTCATGTTTCATAAATAAGCTCAAACATGGACTCCCTTCACAGACTCCCAATGTTTCTCCAGAAATGTATTTCTCACGGGCATATACATTCTCTTTTTGTGGCAGAAGGAGAACTGTCAAGTCCTTGAAGATGATAGGTCATCAACCATCAACAACCCTCAAATTCAAACCTTCAAAGATAGAAGACAAGGTGGCTATAAGTCTACCATTTTCATATTCAGTAAGTCCCACTATGCCCGCCCCCCAAACAAAAAAAATGTATATCCTTGCGAAAAAATCAAACATTTGTGTTGTGACTGACTGAATAACTGCGTGCACCCATTCTCTCTTGGTAGTAATGATCGGGCTTGAAAACATTGGCTTCGTGGCAAACATGGTCAGCCTAGTGTTGTATTTCATGGCGGTGATGAAATTTGACATCTCTGGGGCAGCCACAGCAGTGGCAAACTACCTTGGCACCGCTTTCATGCTCACGCTCCTTAGTGGCTTCATATCGGACTCTTATGTCAACAGGCTAAACACCACTCTCATCTGTGGAGTCATCGAATTGCTGGTAAGTCGATTGATTTCCATCCAAATATCTAGAAGCCAAGCAATATGCATGAATGGGGCTGAGAGTTTGATTTTTGAATTCAGGGGTATGTGCTCCTCATAATCCAAGCTTGGGAGAGGAAGCTCCAGCCAGAGGCATGCGGCAAGACATCGTGTGTGAAAGGCAGCCAAGCACTAATGTTTTATCTCTCAATCTACTTGATGGCATTGGGGCAAGGAGGTATCAGGGGGGCGCTCCCTGCTTTGGGGGCAGATCAGTTCAACCAGAAGAATTCCAGGGAACGAAAGAAGGTGGCCAGCTTTTTCAACTGGTTCTTGCTCAGCATAACCATCGGCGCCAGCATCGGGGTCACCTTCGTGGTGTGGGTGAGCCAGAACGTGGACTGGTACTTGGGTTTCCTCATCTCCGTCATCACTACTGCTGTCGGCCTTATTGTACTTTCCCTGGGCAAGCCATACTTCCGCACTCGGGTCCCCGGAGAAAGTCCTCTGCAGAGGATGCTGCAGGTGTTTGTGGTGGCATTCCGGAACAGAAAGCTGGAATTGCCGGTCAACTCAGAGGAACTTTATGAGATGGATGATGAGGAATACATTCAAAATGTAGAAAGCATCCCCCACACCAACCAATTAAGGTCATATTTCAGCTGAGGCTGTTGATGGTCACTTGCGAGAGCATGAATCTGATTTTTTTTATTTTTTTATTTTTTTGCCCCTCTCTTTCTGTGTTTTGATCAGGCTGCTGGACAAGGCAGCCATCCTCCCTAAAGGCTTCAAAGCAGAGCCATGGAGAGTCTGCACGGTGACCCAAGTGGAGGAAGCAAAGATCATAACGCAAATGATGCCAATCCTCCTCAGCACTATTTTGATGAACACTTGCCTGGCGCAGCTCCAGACCGTCTCCGTCCAGCAGGGCACCTTCATGGACACCCACATCGGCTCCTTCAACGTCCCATCCGCCTCCATCCCCGTCATCCCGCTCGTCTTCATGTCCCTCCTCATACCCATCTACGAATTCCTCTTCGTCCCTCTCGTCCGCAGCTTCACCGGCCACCCCAACGGCATCACCCACCTCCAGCGCGTCGGGGTCGGCCTCGTCCTGTCGTCCCTGTCCATGGCCGTGGCGGGGCTGGTGGAGGTAAAGCGGAAGCACGCGTTCAACCGGCACGGGGAGAAGATCAGCGTCTTCTGGCTAGGGATCCACTACGCCATCTTCGGGGTGGCAGACATGTTCACGTTGGTGGGGCTGATGGAGTTCTTCTACAGCGAGGCCCCCACGGGGATGCGGTCGCTGGCCACCTCCTTCGCATGGCTGACGCTGTCGCTGGGCTTCTTCCTCAGTTCTGCGTTCGTGAACGTTACGAACGTGGTGACGAGGAAGCTGAGCAAGAGCGAGCGGGGGTGGATCGAAGGGAATAACATGAACATCAACCACGTGGAGCTCTTCTACTGGTTCTTGGCTGTGCTCAGCGTCCTCAATTTCATCAACTACTTGTTCTGGTCCTCTTGGTACGAGTACAAGCAGTCCACGACCGGCTCAGAGATGGAGGAGGTCCACAATACCAAGGTGGGTCCCACAGATCAGGATGGGAAAGTTACTATAGGCCAGGATTATGATCATGGTCATCATGCTGTGACTGAGAACAGATCAAATGAAACCTCCCTGCATGGTTGACTTACTTGGATCTGGGTGCGGTGGATTGAATTTTTAGTGGCGGACTGGGGAAGTGCATATAAAAGTTGGTAAACGAGAGAAAATAATATGATATGATACTAGTTATGATGAAGAATAAAATAGATAGGTTAATTATGCATATAGTTGTGTAAAAATGATTAAAAATAAGATAATTATATATGAAAATATAAAAAAATAATTATTAAAGAAGATACTTATTGAAAGTGAAAAATTTTAAAAGTACTTGGGAAGTGATAAAATATTTGGAAGAAAAGTTTTAAGTATATAGATTTTTAAAATAGAAAAAATTAATGTGATATGATAAGAGTAATGATGAGAAGTAAAGAAAATAAAATTAAAACGAATATGTTAGTTGTATGGATAGTTATATAGAAATGATTTAAAAAAAATAGTTATATGAGAATATATGAATAAATAATTACAGAATAAAGTAGTTGTAGAAAGCGAAAAATTATAAATTTAAAAGTTTTAATTTCGAATGTTTTATGTTAAAACAATCACACCCTAAATTGAAAAGTTTTGGAGGTAAACAAATGCGTCATGTTCATGTTTTTCACATCCAGACTTGAAGCACCCAGTGTGCTGCCCTATATATATATATATTTTTTGCACTATTACGCGGGCCCAAGTATGGTATTTTCACATGTAGAATTTTTATTTTTATGCCTTTAGATATTTTATTTACAAATTTTAAAATAAAATGAAATTTCTCATGTGCCAGGTTGTCAACGCATGAGAAAAAAATTTTATTTTTAAAATTTCAAAAAACATTTAAAAGTATAAAAATGTAAAAACTATAATATGAAAATAATCTACTTAAGCCCACATATGAAATTGAAAATTTTTTAAAATAAAAAATCGTATTTTCTAACTCGTACCGTCAAAATAGTCCAGGTTTGTATTTGTATGTGTATTTTAATCTTGGAAATCGACATAGTTAAAAGAGGAGGGGTTTTCAACCAAACTTATTTAACACGGTAGGTGACTTGAGTTTGTATAACTTTTTCATCGTGGGTGGGAATATAAAATTCCAATTAAAGGAGAGAACGTGCTCACACTTGTATATTTATTTTAAAAATATTTTTATTAAAAAATTTTAAATAAAAATACAAACTTTCATAGATAAAATATCTTGCTTTGGCTTGTTTATTGATACAATTTTTTACAAAATAAAGGGTTAATTTGAGATATACCCGTTACATTTATTTTTAATTTCAAATATACCTATTATATTTGAAAATTTTCATATACACCCATTAAGTATTACATAAATATCAAATATACCCAAGAGGCCAAGGATGTTAGGATGACCTATTAACATTGATTTGAAATGACAAAAATCGCCCTAGATTTAAGGCTTGAATCCACTTCTCGAACACGCCCTCATGGGGTTAAGGTTAAATGCACTCAGGTGCATTTGACCCATTTTTTTATTTTTTTTGAAATTTTTTATACAATTATTAATTTAAGTATATTTAAAATTACTTAAAATGCCACTTATTTTCAAAAATAAAAAATAAATATATAAAATACTCCGAAAATAGTAAAAATTGAAATATATGTTAAAGATACTTATATTAACAGTTATATAAAAAAAATTTTAAAAATAAAAAATACACGTACATTTGCATTGCTAAATTAAGGGATTTGATTAAATGACGTTGGTGAATTGAAATTTTAGCAATGCACATGTACGTGTATTTTTTTATTTTTTTAAAAATAAGGATATTTTAATAATTTAAAATCAAATATATATACATACACGTCTTAAAATTGTTAAAACTTAATAAGTGTTAAATATTTCTAGACTAATATTTTTAAAAAAATTTAAAAAATATGTTGGAATACATTGAATTAGTTTCTATGAACTAATACATATGTATTGTTTAAGAACTTTTTCTAATTTTTTATTTTTATTTTGTTGTGATTCGAAATGTATTTAGCTTATATACAAAATTTTGAAAACTTAAAAATATATTTTTTCAAAAAATAACTTTATATGTATAAATTACATGTAGCTCACATAAAAATACAAATAAATAATAATAAAGTCTCAAACCTTATATTTGTATACTTTCATGTGCATTTAGTTATGTGAAGAGCAAAAGGGATAATTTTTTTTATTTTTACTCATATATTTCAATCGCTTTTTCGTGGCAATTACCTTAATTTTCCACTTTATTTACATTATTTTATATTATTATCATGATGAAAATTAGAATATTATTGGCATTATCCGCGTGCAAGAGTTGTGTCTACTAGATAAGAAACAAAACTAGTTAGTATATTTATCATGACATATAATAAAAGTATTGTTTAGCAAACTAACTAATATAGCTTATTACCTAATATTATACACTGTCATATTGCATTCTCATTTTCACAATTTTCAATATTTTTTACTTTTATTCTTGGACTTTGATCTAGGATATCCAAGTGCGCTAGTCTTTCTATGTACCTAGGTGTATAACTTATTTTAAAAAAAAATTGTTAGAAAAATTTCTCTTGTACCCATAATATTTACTCTTAATTCATAATATATCAATAATATTTTAAAAATTCATATTATACCCACTATATTTCATCTTATATCTATATCATACCCATATAATTAAAACAATAGCTAACTACAACATTGAAAAAACGATTGTGCTCCTTTAAATTGTTTTCTTATTGAAATAATTTAGCCCTAATATAATATTTAAATCACATGATGTCACAAATTAATAGTTTACCAAGGTTAATTGAGTCATATATGTCCAATTGTTTTACTTTGGAAATTCTGAAAAGGCGAAATCGTCTTTTCAATAGATAGTTAACAGTTGTTTTGATTGCACAAGTAGTATAAAAAATTTGAGAAAATATTATAGGCGTAAAAGAAATTTTTGAAACATTCTGGGTGTAATAGGAATTATAGAAAAATATTATAGGTAAAAGGGAATTTTTTAAATTTTTATGAAATTTATAAATCTAAATATATTTAATCCATATATCAAGTTGTATTATTTTTAAAGATGTGTGCATATTTCTTTAGAATTTCTACTTTTTCATCTTTTCAACTCTTTAGAAATTCAAAAAAATATATATTTCAAAAATTGAAAACCTTGTTATTATGGATTAAATATATTGGGCTCACTTTTACGTAACCGGATTACATAGAAGTTGTTCCATGTAACCCTATAAAATTTTAAAATTTCAATGTTTGATGAAAAATTCAATCTATTCATTGTATTTGACATCATTTATTTAGCTAGGAGACCAATTTCATCTAAATTGAATATGTGCATAGGCCACATTTTCTCAAAAATATGTACATTCATGTGTAAATCAGGAAAAATATTTAAATTCATTCACATATGTATTAGAATATAACAATTCTTTATAGAATCATTTGTACATGTATTTAGGAGAAATGATTTAGATGTTGAAAATATTATTTAAAAATTTGTATGTAACATTAATTTTTTTTAGTATGTCGATTTTACATGTTTGTAGATGAGACATATATACTGATATTAGACAAATGAAAATATTTTTATAATAATATAAATGATGTTAAATACAATCGATAGATTAAATTTTTTATCAACTATCAAGATGTTAAAAATGAAGGACTTTACATAGCATGGGGATTTCGTGAAAGCGCTCTCCAAATATATTTAAATTAACTATTTATTAAAAATTTAAATAAATGAATTTTACACTTGGCTATATGAAAAGGATAGTGCACCGGGGTGCATTGAATTGCCAGACCCTTGGACGTTCCCTCTTTACATTCTCAAACGATCAAAATTCATATTTTTGCCAATATGTAAATGTCAATTAAATAAGAAAAAAATTAAAAATATGCTAAAGTTATAAACTGCTCACGTTAGCAACCCTTCCAAAATTTATTATTTCATCGTCTCTCTGTTATAATAAATTAACACGCTGTTTGTGTAGAAAAAAACCTAATTTCCTCGTTAAAAATTCTAACAAATAGAAAACTGATATTTTAACATTTTTTGGAAAATTCAATAAAATGCTAGAATATACAAAAAGTTTTTATTTAAAGAATTTTATATTCTTTAGCAATAATATAAACATGCCTTACTTTTGAAAAAGGTGAATAAATATAAATAGCAAATACATCCTTACTAGGTTTAAAAAATTTTCAAAATTTGAGCCCAGAAATTTAGCACTACTAGTGCTAAGTCTAGGTTTCATCTTGTTTCTCATTTTAGGAGCGGAGTTTTCTACAAGCAATAGGTGATGAAATCTGCTTTGCCAAGTTGGAAAAAATGTACTATTCAATTTAAGCATTTTTCATAATTATAAATAACTATATTTTTTAAGCAAAACATATTTGATTTAAACGAAAGTTTAGTCTTTTAACTAAACAAACTGTACCATGTATAATAGATAGAATGAATTCTTTTTGAATTATCAAAACATTAAAAATAAAAAGATTGCTCATAGCATATAAAATTCAGATGCAGGTTGCATTTGAGAATTGATAAAAATTTTGGATGAAAAACTTTTGGTGTAGTAGTTTTTGAAAATAGAGAAAATGATATAATATAATAAGGACAATGATGAATAATGTAAAGAATAAAGTTAAAATTGATAAGTTGATTATATAAGTAGTTGTGCTTAAATGATTAAAGTACCTATACAGTAAGATGTGAAAAAATAATTTAAAAGGTAATTGCATTAAATAAAAGAGAATATTATCATTATTTATTTTATAACAAAAATTGCATTATAGTAACTTTATTAAGCATTTTTGTTTAGTAAATTTTGAATTCGTTATATTTTAGTAGCCTCGAAGAGCCTAAAATATGTAATATTCAAAATAATTAAATAATAAGAAATTATATCATTATTGTTTTTATCTCATAATATAAATTATATTAAGAAAAATTACAGATAATTGCTAACATTCAGAATGGTGAATATGCTCTTGTATAATTATCTATCTTATAAGTGCATTGAATGTTAGTTAAATTTGAAAATATAATTGAGCAATTTATTGTTTGGTGAATTTTATTCATATTCATATTTTAGTTATCCCAAAGGGTCTAGAATATATAGTTAATCAAATTTTATTAAACAATGGAGAGAATATTTTATAATTTTCTCTCATAATAAAAATTGCATTAAAGTATATTAGATTGCAGTTTTACCTAAAGGTGACTATAATTCAATATTTTGTGAATAATTAATTAAAATTGTATAAACATAAAGAATCTTCTTCCCAAAGTTGGGAATATCTTTGACTTATATATTCTTAATTAATTGTTGAACATTATTGATTATCATAGAATTATTGAATTAAATTATGTATTATTATTTTTATGACATTAAAAAAATTTAACTATAATTAGAATTGCCCATAATGGTTATCTAAATTATTAAGGTAATGCGAGTTTAATGACAATTGCTAAAGTTATAACTCCATTTATTTACACTCATTTATCACATATTTTTGGGTAAAATAGATCAAATTACAGTGATTGACATTAGAACTTCTTATTATATTTAGGGGTGCAACTTGGTACCCGGGTCGGTCCGAACCCGCCCGACCCGACCCGGTATCAAAACCAAAAATGGGTTTTATTTTTAAGATTTTTTTCAAAATAGACCCGGTTTCAACCCGACCCGTAAAAACCCGAAACCAAAACCGGGTTCGCACCAACCCGGTACCAAAACCCGACCCGGTCCGAACCCGATGTAGTTTATATAATTTTTTCATCAATTATACATGCTTTTTTGTAATATTAATATATATATATATATACATGTTTTAGGCATTACTAACTCTAATTCAGACAAATCACATCTTTCTTCATTATCAAAGCATATTTGAGGTAACTTAATTTCTAGGATGATTTTTTATAATTATTATCTTCTTATTATTAACAGTTGCATGTATTTTTTCGTCTTGGTTGATGCATATTATTTTCAAATATGTAAATCGAGGAGGAAGAACTTGACATTAGAAATGTAGATGAAAATCAAGGGAGAAATTACTTGGAAGTCTTCGAATAGTTTTTTAGTTTTTTTGGAAACTTTGGAGACATGAACTCATTTGAAATTTGAATTTGTTTAAAAGTAGATATAAACTTATTTAAACTTGAGATTTGTTTATATTGTCATTTTAAATTTGGATTGCACTTAAATTAGATTGGAATGTTGAACCATTATGCTTAATGTAGTTAGATTTAGTTACTTTGAATAACTGTTATGTGGATTATATTTTAATTTGAGTCGACATGATAAATCTATTTCATATTATGCTTTCTATTAGTACGAGAAATCTGTTAATTTGAATTTCAGATTGTAGTATAAATTTGATTCATATTTTAAGTTTATTGGTATGACAAGTGGTCAATTTTTACTTTAGCAATTTGTATGATAAATATTCAGTTTGAATTCAATTTCAGCAATTTGTACGATAATGTTTAGTTTCAACTACAAAGTTGGTATGATATGTTCATTTTCTATTTTGTATACTTGAGTCATTTCCATTAGCTATTAAATAAAAATGACCAACTAGTCATAAAATTAACTAATTTGTCATTTATTTCTGTCTATAGGGTGTTGAAAAATTGCTTGCAGAGTTCATTCAAAGAATATTGTAGAATTTAGCATGATGTTGCAGAATTCTTTGAAAGTATCTTGTAGAATTCAGCGTGGGGCTTGACTTCATAAACACATGTATGTATATTTCAATAATTTTCTTTTAGATTACAACTGAATTTGGAAAAAAATAGTTTATTGGTAACCCGAATTCAAACCCGAAACCAAACCAAAACCGATGCGAACCCGACCCGAACCCGGTCCGAACCCGAATTACATTCTTAGGGTTTGGGTTTGGGTTTACTCCAACCCGGTTGGCTTAGGGTTTGGGTTCACTCAAACCCGGTATAACCCGACCCGAGTTGCACCCCTAATTATATTAGAACATGTAGCTGATAAAAATATCGATGAATAGAATGTCTAATTTGAAATGTGAGAGGATTATAATAAATTATTTCTGATTATTATTTAGAGTACGATTATAAGGAATATCAGGAATTTTGTTCTTAATGATAAAAGTGTTAAAATATTTCTTGACCTAATTAAGGAACAATTAGTAGGTCGATATTAGAAGTGCTTACTAATAAATTGACTTCTATGTAATATGATGATATTAGTGGAGTACAAAAGTACATTGTGGGAATATTTGACATAACTAGAAATTCAAGGGATTGAAGATGATAATTTCTAATCTTTTACTGATTATATTAACGATCAATTCTTTTCTATCATAGTTGTGTTGTTTTATTTTAAAATAGTTGAGAACACACACGAGAAAATATAGATATTGAATATTTTAATATTCATGTGTTTACAAAAGGAAAAGAGATTGAAGTCGGAACATTCACTAGTTATTAATTTTGTATTAACACTTAAATAGTATAGTCAAAAAAAAGAAAAAAAAAGTAATTAAATGATAGATGTCATTTTTTCTTATGAAAAAAGACATTTTAAGTAAATTATCATAAATGCTTAGTTGATATATTGATCTTAGCGCTACTATCACGCCACCATGAGTGATTAATTTTGATAATTGACCTCAGAACTAATAAGTTATTTAATACTTAACACTATTTAGATCTATACAACACTTTTATGTTCCATCAATATCTTGGAATTTAATGTATTTACCAAAATTATTAGTTTATTCATTTAATTTTGATAACTCAAAGTTCAATCTATTTAATTTATTTCATTTTTTTTGTTGATACTGAAATATCATTTAATGATCTAATAAATGTATACTGTTCATATTTAGATAACTTATCCACTATGAATATATTCATTGGTATTAAATGTGAAATGTTTTTTCTACACCAACGTTCATAGTTGCTTTTTACATTATATTGAAAGTAAAAAATATTATCACATTTATGACGACTTCTTAAATCATGAATTTATTTTTCTATTATTTCGATTTTTGAATAATTTCAAAATTTTCAAAGAAATCATGAAAAATAAATAGAAAAATTAAAAGTTAAAAAATTTTAATAGTGGTGACAAGTTTTATATTGAGCATGGTCAATTAAGTTAAATTGTTAAATCTTTTGCTAAATTCCTATAAGAGAACGATATTTGACTTAAAACCGCTACCTATATTGTGAAACTAAAATATTTAAGTTTATCAAAGAATGGTAAAAATAGTAAGAGCACAACTTCATAAAATGTAGAATTTGAGGATGTTATGAATCTTTTTCCTCGGTACCTGATTAACGAATGTAAGAAGTGGTTCTGTTGATTATAATATGATAGATTGATAGACAGAAAATGCAATACTACTAATTGAAGATTAATAATAAATCTGCATTAATTTAAGTGAAACTCATTATGATAACAATGTAGATCATACTAATGAATGGAAAAAGTCTCATAGAGTTAAGAGACTCATTACTTCGGATGACTACATTATCTATTCAGAAGAGTATAACGTTAATGCTAGTAATTCTCATTCAAAGATATCATTAAAAAAATTAAGAAATCTGAATTAAAGGTGAGATGAAATATTTGATCTTATTGCATTGCATGAGCCATAAATATCGATTAATAATAAATGAATTTATACGACCAAATGAGACCCTAGAGGCAATGTAAAATAAAAAAAGTGTAAGGTCAAATATTTACTAAATAATTAATTTAGACAAAATGATTAACTATAATGAGACACTTGTTTTAATCTCTAGAAAAGACTTATTAAGATTTATTATGATATTATTAACTCATTTTGATTTAGAGTTGAATTTAAGGATATAAAGATAATTTTTATCTAAAAAAAAGATTTATATGATGCAACCAATAAATTTAAAAAATAAAAGAAAAGAAAATATTAGTAAATAAATGAATAGATTGAATAAGTTTCCTATTAATGATATGTAAAAGGTTATTATACCCTTTAGATTTATAATAAATATTATCGGTTAATATATATATCTGAAATTGAGTGAGAGAAAGTTTATATTTCTGATTATATATGAATGATAGTTTTCCTGTTGCTAATGAGTTGTCCCTGAAATAATGTTAAGAATTAGCATTTTGATATAAAGAATATGAATTATGCATCATGTATTATAGAAATTGAAGTCTACTAAGATAGATCTAATTGGCTGCTTATTTGTTACAAAGGGTATATATTGATAAGGTCTTAAAAAGGTTTAACATGATCAGTTACTCATCATGGAAAGTGTCAATATTTGAAGGTCATAATTTTGGTTTGCACATTTATTTTGCAAAATGACATTAAAAACTAGAAAATGAAATTCATCTCATATATCTCTACACTTGGAAGTATGACATATACTTAAGTGTATGTTAGTCTTGATATTATCTATAAAATGAGATTACTTGTCAGATATTAATATGATTCAATAATAGAATATTTGGATAAAAATTAAAAAAATAATTTAATGTCTCCAAGGATTTAAAGACATAAGCTCACATAAGGCACTATTGATTAATTAGACATGGTCAATTATATATTCAGAATTTTATTAGTATTAATTATCAATCTTACCTGCATTATGATTAATGAAATCTATCTCAATGTTTAAAGTTGTACTCTTGAAATTTTATTGCAGCGGTTCTTGTACACTTTGCTTCTCTAATTATATGAAACTTTTCAATTTAATTTAGTATATCGATATTATGTAATTGTCGATATGAGAAAGGATTGGTAATCATCTTATATTGATTAGTTCTATCGATAATACCAATATGATTTTGATCGCATGACTAAGCGTTTTGGCACTTAAAGTTTTCTCATGACATATAAAAGACCTGAATTCTATTATATAGGATAATTAAGGATGCAATCGATATTTTCAAATCTCATATATGATGATTATTATTATTGGTTTTCCTCTACTTCTTTTGTATTTTATTAACAATTAATGTGTGGTTGAAACAGAATGACTTGTCTTAGTGACATCAAAGTGGATATTATTATAAATATATCATATTATTGCAAATCCGCTATTAAGAACTTGATTAAGTGAGTTTGATAATATCATGATACATGGAAGGAAATATGCACATATTGCATATAACTGTCATGATCTGTATGAATAGATTTTCTTAACTTAAGTATAAAAGTTGAATTGCATATTCATTGACTGAGCGTGATTTTCAAATAAGTGCACTCATCTAGTAGTTTTCAAATGTTGAATCTAAGAATTGTATTTTATATAATTTTTTAAATAATATATACATTAGGCGAAGTAGGAGAATATTAGATATTGTAAGATTTATTAGATCTTCTAAGGTCCTATAAGGTAGCCCAATATAATATAATCTTAAGACTTTGCATAAAAGTGGCAACTCAACATATTTCGAAATATGATGATATCTTCAATTGTTGATTCTCTTTCTATTTGAGTATGACGAGAGGATTGTATTTAAGCATATCAGAGTCTAAATCCCTCCTACACACAAATAACATTTATGATTGTCCATTGGCCGCTAGTATTAAGGGTGTTAATGGATCAGGTTGAACGGGTTGGAGCCTAATCCTAATTATAACCCATTTAATATATCTCAACCCTAATCCGTTTATTAACCCATTTAAAAAACTTCAACCCTAACCCATTTACAACCCATTTAATAAACGGGTTAACGGATTGTATTTGTTACTAATTTTAATGCTAAAAACCTTCAATAAAGTCTGTAAAATTAAATAAATTAAATAATTCGAAGTTAACATACCTGAATTTAATTTATTTTGGCTTGAAAACATCAGCTCCAATCTCAAGTCATCTCTTTAATGTCAATTCCTGTTTCAAAATACAACATATTTTAAAATATCTATCAAACAATTCAATCAACGCTATAAATATGGAACTCATAAATATACATTTGAGAAAAATCAAGTAAGACTTCCATTAAGAAAGTAAGACTTTCATTGTAATAAACTCAAACAATTACATTTCAAAAGTTCAAATATCACGTATTGTTACACATTGTTGTCTTAAAACACATAACAATAAGTAGAGTTCAAAGTTCAAAATTCAAACAACTTCGATCTAAAAATAAAAAACAAGACATAATTGCCTTATGCTCTCCAAACTTGATAGTTCTTCATCCACTATCTCCATTTTATGCAATATCATTTTAGTCCTGAAAATATATAGTAAAATGAAATAGATATTAGAAAACAGTTAAACATATAAAACTAATATGTAAAAGATTAAAGAACTATATAAGCTGTCTAAATTTTTATTATTACCTCAATTAAGATCTAACTGTTTGAGAAAATCAATACTCGTCTTAAGATTAACAGAAGTTGTTATAGCTGCAAAATTATTGAAAAGCGTCAATGAATATGTGAACAAAAATAAAATAGTATAGTTTAAAGTATGAAAATCAGTTTAAAGAGATAAAAAGTAAATACTTGATTCAGTTGCTTTAATTTCTGTCAAGTTCTCCTCAACTCCTAAAGATTGTGGTGATGCTTTGATCCAATCCTGTGCACATAATAAAATCTCCACCAGTCGTGGTGTTAGAGAGCTTCTGAATTGATCAAGTACACGTCCACCTGTGCTAAAAGCTGATTCCGAAACAACCGTAGACACTGGAATTGCCAAAATATCTCGTGCTAGATGAGGTAATATTTTGTAGTCATTATTTTTAGACCACCATGCCAAAATATCAAACCTAGGAGCCCTGCCCACACTTGCTTCTTCTAGATATTGATCCACTTCTGTTTTTGAGTGTTCACGCTTTGAGAACCAATCACATTGATACCATGCATCATCTTCGCCAACATCATCCGAGTTCATATGAACCTCATCCACCTCATCACTATTGCCATCTTTAAATACAGTCTCACAAAGCTCAGTTTTATAAATGGTATACAACTCATACAACACTTTCCGAGCAATTTCTAATGCTTTCTCTAATCCATGACTCATTTTATAACACCATTCAACATATCCCAGTTTGTATCGTGGATCCAATACCACAACAATAATTAATAAAATGTTCATCTTCTCAAAAGTCCCCCAATACTTATCAAATTTATCTTTCATTTTTATAGACATTTGCCTCAAGTTCACATCAGGTGACTTTTAAAGAGAGAGCAAGAGCCTTTCAATCATACAAACTTCTACGAAATAAATATTTGAAGTGCAATGCAAAGAACTAGATACACGAGTAATGATGTGATAAAACTTCTCCAAAAATTTACAAATTACTCTAGCATTCTCCCAATCTTCATCAGTTGGAGGATTGTTTGATCTAAAAACATTATCTTTATCAGCAAGGCAATCAAATGCCTTTTAATATTTTAAAGCAGATTCTAACATTAAATATGTAGAGTTCCAACGAGTCGGTACTGTTGGAAACAATGTTTAAAAAAAATAAAATTGACAAAAGCATGAGTTTTGATGATTAACAAAGTCAAATTTGAGTATAAAGTGATTACTAATGATTATGTTGAATGTCTTAAGGAATGAAATAAGCCAAGTCGATTCCCAAGTCGACTTGGACTTCGACTTAGGGTGAAGTCGATCCCAAAGTCGACTCCGCCTTCGACCTCAAACGTAACCTCATGGCCAGATTTGAAATTGGAAGGAGAGCAGCTGAAGTCGCAGGCCAAGTCGACTCCACTTGCGACTTAGAAGCCAAGTCGCAGACGAAGTCGACTCCAGCATCGACTTGGATATGCACAGTTCCTTCCAGAGTTGATTTTGGGATAGAACATTCCGAAGTCGCAGTCGCAGTCGAAGTCGACTTCAGTTTGCGACTTGGGCGAAGTCGTAGACGAAGTCGACCCCAAGATTGACTTGAGGTTTTCAAAGTTCAAGACACAAGTTCAAGCTCATTTTCAAGATGAAGACTAATACAAAACTAAGCAAGCAAGGTGCATACAGATGTTCAAGCTCTTCAAGATTCACAAGATGTGAAGACAATCCAGAATGAAAATAATTAAAGGAAAGAAACTAAGCAAGCTAGAGGAACATCAAACAATGATCAAACTGATTCGGCACAAGGACTGGTCAAGTCGCACCCCAAGTCGACTCCAAGATCGACTTGAGGTCAAGTCTGAAACCAAGTCGACCCAGAACTCAGACTTGAAAACTGCAGAATTGCCGAAGTCGACTCCACCTGCGACTTGCGAAAGTAACGTTCGAATTTTCGAACGTTGGAACATTTATTGCGCGCCAACCACTTGTATAACGTTCAAATTCTTCCTTCCTCTATAAATAGACACTCAAGCAAACGAGGAAACACACAATATAGAGTCTAAAGAGAGAAAAGAAGTGCAAACAAGAGCTCCTATTTGCTTTTCTCTAAACTTGAGTGATCTATACACTTTCAAATGAAGAACGAGCTTCAAAGTTGGAAGTAGCTTCAACGAAACACAACCGGTTGCTTCTACAGATTCTTCCTCAAGCTGAAACTTGTCTACACAACTCAGTAAAGTGTAGATCTTCCTTATTTTTCATATTATTGTTTGTTCTTGGTGCTTGGTTTGAGTTTGGTGTAACAAACCAAGACGTTGCAAGTAGAGTTGTGATTGGAGTGTAACTCATCATCTACTTGTGTCAATTGTATAAGCCCCCTAGAGCTAGAATCTAGAAGAGAGCATAGGCTCTGATTGTATATGCCCCCTAGAGCTAGAATCTAGAAGAGAGCTGAGACTCTAAGTGTATTCGCGGAATACATAATGGAACCCAAGTCACAACGGTGTGTGAGCTTGGAAGAGTGGAGTAGGGAAAGGTTGCCCGAACCACTATAAATATTGCCTACTGTTTTACTTTATTACTTTCATTATCTCATTGCTCTCTATTTGTTGCAATCAAGGCGATTAAGCTTTCAAGGGGTTAAGTTTTTAATTTACCGTAAGAATTTTATAAGAACCCAATTCACCCCTCCCCTCTTGGGTTATGCCATTAACTCAGGACCAACAAGTGGTATTAGAGAGGGTCTTTGAGCTTACCAAAGAGATCTTATTAACATGGCATCCCAATCTACTTCCGTTCCCGCATTTGCCGAAGGCCAATCCTTTACTAGGCCACCATTGTTTGATGGGAACAATTTTAGATATTGAAAGCTAAGAATGAAACAACTCATCATGGCTACCGATATGGACTATTGGATTGCGATTCAAGATGGTGTGACCTTGCCCATTGATGAAAAAGCTTCCAAATGGACCGATGAGGAAGTAAGAATCGTGAAGAGCAATGCCAAAGCTATGAATTCACTGTTTTGTACTCTCACGGCATCTGAATATGATAGAGTATCCTCTTGTCTAACTGCCAAAGAGATATGGGATACATTAACCTCCATCTATGAAGGAACTTCTCAAGTTCAAGGGATGAGAAGAAACATTTTGATTGGAAAATTGGAAAATTTTAGGATGCTAGAAACAGAAAATATTTCTGAAATATTTGCTAGATTCTCAAAAATCACTAATGCTTTGAAAGGTCTTGGAAAGACTATATCTGAATCTGAACAGGTTATGAAGATTCTAAGAGCTTTACCAGAATCTTGGACTCCAAAGATTACTGCGATAGAAGAAGCCAAGAACCTTAACACATTGAAGCTAGAGAACCTAATTAGCTCTTTGATGTCACATGAGCTAATTAAGAAAAGAAATGAAGATCATCACAAAGGCAAAAGAGCAATTGCCTTGAAAGCCGCACAAGACTCGGACGACACCTCATCTTCACAAAATGACGATGAAATTGCTCTACTCACAAAATGATTCAGAAAATTTGTGAGGAAAGGCAGAAATTTCAGAAATTTTAAAGAAAGAGACTCTAAAGATAAAAAGAAAGAAATAACAAAATGCTACCGATGTGGCGGTTCGGGACACATGCAAGCCCAATGTCCAACGCCCGAAGAAAACAAGGCAAATAAACAAAGAAAAGATCGAGGCGACAACAAAAGATTTCAAAGAAATAAAGGAAAAGGCATGTACGTAAATGAAGAAGAATCTACAACGAATAGCTCCTCAAGTGAAGAATGCGAAGCAGATTGTGCAAGAGTCTGTTGCATAGCAAACACCGACATATGCTTTGCAGCCATGGAAACCTTGGAGGATCAAGCCACTTCAACGGACTGCACGAGTAGTCGAGAGGTAACCTCCAAACAGAAATTCTCTTCAAATTTCTCTACAAATGAATGTCTTAAATGTACTGAATTAGAGGAACTTCAACAAGCTTATGATTCACTATATGAAGAAATAAAGAAATTAGGAAACAAGTTTACAATTAAGAAAAGATAATGTGATGCAGTAATAATTATAAATGGTAAACTTGCTGAAAAATTAGACAAGTTAAAAGATGAAAAGAATACCTTAAAAAATGAGTTAGAAAAACTTAAAAACGAGAATGAATCATTAAATGAATCCCTTGCCAAGTTCTCTAATCCAGGAGAAAATATGAAAATATTCTTGAAAATGACAACTCAAACTTGCAAGAAAGGACTTGGATACAATACATTTGAACAATCAAAGTCTAATACTCGAAGAAATAATATCAAACTCATTTATACTAAACCAAAGATAAAACAAGTAGTTTGGACCAAAAGACCAACTAATGAACAAATTACCAAATGGCTTCCTATTTCTAGACTTCTGGGAGGTTGTAACTTTTGCAACAAGTTTGGACATAAGATCTATCAATGTAAACTAAGAAAACTGGAAAACCTAGGTGCTAAATTGGTTTGGATGCCAAAAAGTATTGGGTTTATGGCTTCAAAGATGGATCAACTTAAACTTCAAAGGTTAACTAACCCAAACGGACCCATAAAATGGGTATCAAAAGGATGAGCTCCACTCAAATTAATTTTTACAGGTATGTCTTAAAGCTAAGGCCTATAACGTATGGTTTATGGATAGTGGTTGCTCAAGACATATGACAGGAGAAAAAGATTATTTCACAAGATCAACCCATGTGATGAAGGAACAGTAGCTTTTGGAAATAACGAAAAAGGTAAAATAAAAGGTAAAGGAAATGTCGATGGTATTTCAAATGCATGTATTAAAAATATTCTATTTGTTGAAGGACTCAAACACAACTTAATGAGCATTAGTCAACTGTGTGATAAAGGATATAAAGTTGTATTTGAATCCTCTATATGTAATGTTATTGATGATGACGAGCGCATAATTTTTAGTGGCAAAAGACATGAAAATGTATATTTGGTTTGCCTTGATGACTTAGAAGGAAAACGTCTAATAGTCATAGAAAATGATCCATGGAAATGGCATGCAAGGCTTGGACATATAAATATGTCAAATATTAGAACCTTATGGAAAAAGAATTTGGTACAAGGCTTACCAAAGCTCAAATATGACAAAGATAAGATTTGTAAAGCCTGCCAACTATCTAAACAACCGAAAATGCCATTTTTGACCAAACAGGAAATCTCAACAACTAGACCACTTGAATTACTACATATGGATCTTTATGGGCCATCAGACATTTTAACTCTTGGTGGGAAAAAGTATGTATATGTAATCGTGGATCACTTTTCTAGATTTACTTGGATTATACTCTTAGCTAGCAAAGATGAAGCATTTTCAATGTTTGTCTCGTTTTCAAATTTGGTGCAAAATAAAAAACAAAGTTCAATCATTTCCATTAGAAGTGACCATGGTGGTGAATTTGAAAATACTCGATTCATAGAATTTTGCAATGAAAAGGAAATTCACCATACATTTTCTACACCAAGAACTCCTCAACAAAATGGAGTTGTTGAAAGGAAAAATCGGACAATACAAGAAATGGCTGGAACCATGTTAAATGGGAGTAAACTATCCAAGAGATTTTGGGATGAAGCTGTAAGTACAACTTGTCATGTATTAAACCGAGTTACCATTAGAGCTATATTGAAAAAGACCCCATATGAACTTTGAAAAGGCAGAAAACCAAACATATCATATTTTTCATACTTTTAGATGTACTTGTTATATGCTAAATAATGAAAAAATAAATCTGGGAAAACTAGATGCCAAAAGCGATGAAACTATTTTCTTAGGTTATTCATCAAATAGCAAAACATATAGAATTTTCAACAAAAGACATCAAACAATAGAAGAGTCAATACATGTTGTCTTTGATGAATTTAAACAAACTCCGAGAAATGATGATGAATTAAGTGATGCAGATGAAACAAAAGGAAAAGAACAACCAAAGGAAATCGAGCTCAAGCCAGAAAACTCCATGGAGGAAGAGGTAAGTAAAGGTAATGATCCTTACAAACCTCCAACTGATTTAAAGTTCAAAAATATCTATCCAATTGAGCAAGTCATTGGAAATGTTTATAAATGAGTAAAAACTAGGAGATCAAAGCAAAATATTTGTGGACAATATGCATTTGTGTCAAAAATTGAACAAGCTCTTAATGATGAAAGCTGGGTTATTGCAATGCAAAAAGAGCTAAATCAATTCGAAAAAAATGATGTATGACATTTAGTTCCTAGACCAAATGGTTATACCATTATTGGTACCAAATGGATATTTAGGAACAAATTGGACAAAAGCGGACTTGTAATTAGAAACAAGGCTAGATTAGTAGCCAAAGAGTATTCCCAGGAATAAGGGATTAATTTTGAAGAATCATATGCACCTGTGGCTAGATTATAAGTCATACGCATCTTACTAGCATTTGCTTATCACATGAATTTCAAATTATTTCAAATGGATGTAAAAAGCGCATTTTTGAATGGTTACTTGAATGAAGAAGTATATGTTGAACAACCCCCTGGATTTGAAGAAAAGGATCAATCTAAATATGTTTATAAGCTGACCAAAGCATTATATGGACTAAAACAAGCCCCAAGAGCTTGGTATGAAATGTTAAACAGATTTTTGATTGATCATGAGTTTCAAAGAGGGAAAGTTGATACTACTTTGTTCATTAAATATAAAAGTAGAAATATTTTGATTGTACAAATTTATGTAGATGATATAATATTTGGAGCTACTGATGAAACTTTATGCCAAGAATTTTCTAAGATCATGCAGAACGAATTTGAAATAAGCATGATGGGATAACTAAATTTCTTCCTTGGACTACAAATCAAGCAACAAAACGAAGGGATATTCTTAAATCAATCCAAATACGTCAAAGAAATGCTAAAGAAATTTGGAATGCAAACTACAAAAGGAGCAAATACTCTAATGAGTTTTACAATCAAGATCGACACGGACGAAAACGGTAAATGTATCGATCAAAAGCTTTATAGAAGTATGATAGGATCATTATTGTATTTAACTGCTTCTAGACCAGATATTTTGTTTAGTGTTTGTATGTGTTCTAGATTTCAAGCATGTCCTAAAGAATCACATCTATTAGTTGTAAAAAGAATTTTTAAATATTTGATAAATACTACTAATCTTGGACTATGGTATCCAAAGGGGTCAACATTTAATTTAATCGGCTATTCGGATGCGGATTTTGCCGGCTACAAAGTAGATAGAAAATGTACTAGTGGCACTTGTCAATTTCTTGAAAATATGTTGGTTTCATGGTACTCAAGGAAACAAACTGGTGTTGCCCTATCCACTGCGGAAGCCGAATATATAGCCGTCGGAAGCTGTTGTGCCCAACTACTTTGGATGAAACAACAATTGAAAGATTATGACATTGATTATTTCAATATTCCTATCAGATGTGATAATACAAGTGCTATATGTTTGACTAAGAATCCAGTACCGCATTCAAGAACCAAGCATATAGATGTAAGACATCACTTTATTAGAGAACATGTTGAGAATCATGATATTTGTTTAGAATATGTGAAAACTGAAAAATCAAATTGTTGATATCTTTACCAAACCACTAGCGAAGGAATCATTTTATAAAATTAGAAATGATATGGGGATGATAGAATTAAACTAGGAAGAATTACACAAGAAAATCTGATCTAAAAGAAGCCAAGTCGATGAGTCAAGTCGACTCCAGTGAAGTCGACTTGGGTGAAGCAAAGTCGACTCCGCTCTGAGGCGAAGTCGACTCCGAGGGGTCGAAGTCGACTTCGCCTAGGGCAAAGTTGACTCTGTGCGCGCGACGGATCGTCTTCCTCCTCTCTCCTCTTTTCTTTCTTCTTCTTCCTTTTCTTCTCCATTTTCCCGCCGACCAGCAGCCTTAGGTGATTTTTCCCGCCGTCCATTTTCCTCCTCTCTCTTCTCAGGCGATTTTTTCTCTTCGATTCCTCTTTGATTTCTCCAGCCATTTTCTCCGGCAAATCTGCAACTCTCTCCATTTCTGCAACTCCCTCTCTTCTTTTCCGGCCAGCTCCTCTCTTTCCTCTCTCTCTCTGTTCGACTGCCTTTCTCTGCATCATTGTCATTGTCTCTCTCCTATTTCCATTTTCTCTCTCTCTGTTCTCTCTCATTCTCCCATTCATTCTCTGTTCTCTTTCATTGTCTCTTACACTGCCTAGTCTCTCCTTGCATTCTCTCTGCTCTCCTTTCAGTCACTAGCTCACTCTCCATTTTCTCTCAAATCCCAAAAACCAACTCATGGCTCCAAAACCCAGACCTCCCAAGCTAGCCGTCTCAAAACCATCCCTCAACCTATTCCCAGACAATCTACATCTCAAACTGAAGATGAAGTGCCCAGGAGACAACACACTTCTTCAAAGCGTGCCCGGGAAGAACCATCTACTTCCACTGGCCGCCGAGTACGTTTTCAGACAGAAACACCGTCAACTACAGCTGGTCGTGAGGAACAAGCCTAAACCTCACAAAGCACCCAATCTGGGGCAAGAAGAAGAGGCAATATTGCTGGAAAAGCCCAAGTACTAAAAATGCCGACAACGTACTTCAAAACCGAACTCCAGCACAGTCGGTTCTACAAGTACTTCTACGAACGAAATGTATTCATCCCTAAGATCATTGATTTCAAGTTTCTGAAGGATTATGGGTCGGATATAGAAGATCTTTTGGAATTTCAAGGTTGGCCCAAGCTATTAAAGGAAGATGAAAGGGCCTATCCAGATCTAACCAGAATCTTCTATTATCTATGGGATGAGGAATACTACAGCAGCTTCGTAAAAGGAGTTAGCATGTTCTTTTGGAGTAGAGTAACTCCAAGTTTGGAAGGAGCTATGATCAATATTGGACAGATACTTGAAGTACCACATGAAGATGATCCGCTTCCTGCAAATATTTCACTTGATCAGATATACAATCAGCTCACTCGGAGCAACAAATATCATCCCGAAATCAAGTTTTTACACTACATGGATCTGTCCCCAAGGCTGCGGGTTCTACGCATGCTAATAGCTCATTGCATCTATCCCAAAGGCAGAGGAAGAAATCAGTTGAATCCTCGAGAAGCCGGAATTCTATGGAAGATCGTGAACAGGGTCAAAGTAAGCCTTCCTCGTTTGTTCATAGAAGCTCTCTGCTGCAGAAAGGACAATCCACGGGGTGTTTTACCATACGGCACCTGGATCACGAAGATATTTGAGCATTTCGAGGTGGATATTGAAAGTGAGCCCTTCAAAGTATTGAAATCCACAAATGCAATCAATAAGGCATTGATCCAGAGAATGAAGATCAATGTAAATGAGCTTAGGGCAGAAGCAGAGGCTCCTGAAGAAGGGCAAGCACATACTGAGGGGGAGCAGCCTCCAGAGGCACCACCTGCTCCACCCCAGGACATTCATGAGGTGCCCGCCTCTCCTATGTCGCATGGATCTTTCTCTCCACAGGGATCTGCCATTCCAGATCCGGCACCTCAACCTTCATCCCAGGAGACCAGTTTACAGATTATTCGAGATGAGATAGCTGCCTTACGAGAAAAAATAGGTCAACAAGAGAATAGAATCACAAGTCTCGTCTCTGGGGTCCTCACAGCTATCATGGATATGCATTCCCGACAAGATCGTATCGATCGGGAAATGCGTACCATTCGATATCATCTCGCATCTGGGCGACACCGAAATCAGCCCATACCTGAACTTGATCCATTTGAATCCGGATCAGTTCATCGAGATCCAACTCCCGCACCTGTCTCTTCATTTTACTCATCAGCTCATGTTCGACCCATCAAACCCATTCAATCGTCATATCCCATTTCCAAATTTCAATTCACCAAATCCTTGGTAATTGAGCCGTTTTTGAAGGATCGACAAAAAGAGGGAGATAGGATAGAGTTTGTTGAGTACATAGCATAGGCTTTAGTAAATAGCATAGGCTTTAGAACATTTTGGGTTGGGTAGCTTGTATTTAGGTTTTACTTTTGCTTTACATTGTAATCTGTATGAAACTTGATAATATGAAACTTGATTTATGTTTTATGAAACTTGTTTTATGTTCTAATATTCGTTTCATGCATGTTATACTTTGTTTGATAGATATTGTGATGATTTGTTTTGGAAACTATATGAATGTGATTTTCTTGATAGGTACAAACTCAAATTAGTTTTGTCAATCATCAAAAAGGGGAAGATTGTTGGAAACAATGTTTAAAACAAAACAAAATTGACCAAAGCATGAGTTTTGATGATTAACAAAGTCAAATTTGAGTATAAAGTGATTACTAATGATTATGTTGAATGTCTTAAGGAATGAAATAAGCCAAGTCGATTCCCAAGTCGACTTGGACTTCGACTTAGGGTGAAGTCGATCCCAAAGTCGACTCCACCTTCGACCTCAAACGAAACCTTATGGCCAGAGTTGAAATTGGAAGGAGAGCAGCTGAAGTCGCAGGCCAAGTCGACTCCACTTGCGACTTGGAAGCCAAGTCGCAGACGAAGTCGACTCCGGCATCGACTTGGAGATGCACAGTTCCTTCCAGAGTTGATTTTGGGACAGAACATTCCGAAGTCGCAGTCGAAGTCGACTCCGGTTTGCGACTTGGGCGAAGTCGCAGACGAAGTCGACCCCAATATCGACTTGAGGTTTTCAAAGTTCAAAACACAAGTTCAAGCTCATTTTCAAGATGAAGACTAGTACAAAACTAAGCAAGCAAGGTGCATACAAATGTTCAAGCTCTTCAAGATTCACAAGATGTGAAGACAATCCAAAATGAAAATAATTAAAGGAAAGAAACTAAGCAAGCTAGAGGAACATCAAACAATGATCAAACTGATTCGGCACAAGGACTGGTCAAGTCGCACCCCAAGTCGACTCCAAGATCGACTTGAGGTCAAGTCTGAAACCAAGTCGACTCTAAGATCGACTTGAGGTCAAGTCTGAAACCAAGTCGACCCAGAACTCAGACTTGGAAACTGCAGAATTGCCGAAGTCGCACACGAAGTCAACTCCAGCATGCGACTTGGGCGAAGTCGCACACGAAGTCGACTCCACCTGCGACTTGCGAAAGTAAATTCGAACGTTGGAACATTTATTGCGCGCCAACCACTTGTATAACGTTCAAATTCTTCCCTCCTCTATAAATAGACACTCAAGCAAACGAGGAAACACACAATATAGAGTCTACAGAGAGAAAAGAAGTGCAAACAAGAGCTCCTATTTGCTTTTCTCTAAACTTGAGTGATCTATACACTTTCAAATGAAGAACGAGCTTCAAAGTTGCAAGTAGCTTCAACGAAACACAACCGGTTGCTTCTACAGATTCTTCCTCAAGCTGAAACTTGCCTACACAACTCAGTAAAGTGTAGATCTTCCTTATTTTTCATATTATTGTTTGTTCTTGGTGCTTGGTTTGAGTTTGGTGTAACAAACCAAGACGTTGCAAGTAGAGTTGTGATTGGAGTGTAACTCATCATCTACTTGTGTCAATTGTATAAGCCCCCTAGAGCTAGAATCTAGAAGAGAGCATAGGCTCTGATTGTATATGCCCCCTAGAGCTAGAATCTAGAAGAGAGCGGAGACTCTAAATGTATTCGCGGAATACATAATGGAACCCAAGTCACAACGGTGTGTGAGCTTGGAAGAGTGGAGTAGGGAAAGGTTGCCCGAACCACTATAAATATTGCCTACTGTTTTACTTTATTACTTTCATTATCTCATTGCTCTCTATTTGTTTCAATCAAGGCGATTAAGCTTTCAAGGGGTTAAGTTTTTAATTTACCGTAAGAATTTTATAAGAACCCAATTCACCCCTCCCCTCTTGGGTTTTGCCATTAACTCGGAACCAACAGGTACATCCAAGCATAGAGAATGTTGACATGTAATAGAGAATGTTGACATGTAATTTCTTCCTCTTCTGTGCACATTTTGAATTTTTGGAGCCTACTTGGAGAACTTTTCATATATCTAATAGCAAATCGGATTCGAAATATTGAATCTTTGATTTCATCTATACCATCTTTGACAATTAAATTTATAATATGTGCAGCACATCTAACATGCAAATATTCCCCACCACATAGCAAAGCATTCTTTTTTACATTCTTCTCCCAAAATTCTTTATAGCAACATCATTGGAAGAAGCATTGTCCACAGTGATAGTGCAAATTTTCTTAATGCCCCAACTTTTAAGACCCAACTCAAGAGACTGTGCAATAATATCTCTAGTGTGTGGTGATGGGAGAATATAAAAGCAAATAATCCTCTTTTGTACCTTCCACTTTGCATCAATGTAATGTGCGGTGAGACACAAGTATCCTTGATTTTGGTTGAAAGTTCATAAATCAGTAGTCAAGGAAATACGATTAACTGATTGTTGAAAAATACTTTCTAGCTTTTCCTTTTCTGACATATAAATATCCACACAATCTTTAGTAATTGTAGCTCTTGTGACAATGTTAAATCTTGGTTGCAAAGAGTTACAAAACTGAAGAAGGTCATTCTTTTCAACAAACTTAAAAGGTAATTCATTCTCAATGATCATGCGTGTCATTGCCTTCCTAAAGGATTCTTGATCAAATTTCCAGTTACTTAAAACATTTCCGTCTCCTGATCCTGCACTAGTTGAAAATGTCAATAATTGATGTTTTTTATCTCTATCACCATGGGGATACTTGGGGCATTGACTATCCAAGTGTCTTTTAAGTATTGTTGTATCATGACCACTGTTACATTCATATGATTTCTTGCAATAGTTGCATTTGCATGTCCCTAAAAGCTTCCCGTTTTCATCTTTATCTTTAGTAAAATGTTCCCACACCGCTGAAGTTAACTTCCTAACCCTTTTTGCCTTAGATTTATTCATAGATGATGAAGCAACTTGGGATTCAAGTGTGGGTTGATTAATTTCCATACACTCTTCATCCATATGCAATACCTAATTATATATCAAATGCAACAAGACAAAGCATAAATCATACCACCATGATATGATAATGTAATTTATATAAAACAACCATAATTTATAGTATTCACAATTATTTGATTGTTCACATGTTAACACAGGGTCATCAAAGGAGAATTATCAAAATGAGAAAGCAGGCAGGGCTGTGCTCGGCAAGAAAGATCGCTGCCATCCAGGCATCCAACAGTACGACTTTCATATTGGTTCAGAATGGATCTTTGGCCGCTTAACCTGCGATAATTCTCTTCATGTTCATGGATGTGACCATTTCCCAAATGGGATCAAGGCCATGATAAAATGTGTGGAAGCCTATAAGTTCGGGTTTGGACTTTGGCGAGAAGCAGCGGGATGAGATGGGTTTCTCAACTTGTGGGAGATGCCAAGAACTTAAAACAACTTGAAGTTTACAATTTTGATGGAATGGATTGTGTTATAGAATGGGGTAAAGTTGGAGAAGGAACATTGGAAAGGATGGAGTGGTTGTGAGTTGATGGGCTGCTGGATTTGACAAGGCTGTTCGGGGGGGGGGGGGGGAGGTTCCACAAGGTGGGCTTCGATGCCTAAGATCAATTGAGGTTTCCAAGTTCCAACTACGAGAAGTTGACGTTTCTCTTCTCTTCCAGTGCTGCTGGACGTCTGGACGGGTTGGACTTGGAGGAACTCATGGTGCTGCCTTGCCCCTGCCCTTGCTGTGAGCAAGCATTCTCCGGCGAAAACCATCAAAGCCGAAAGGCCCGAAACAAACAGCCATGGAAGGAAGAAAACGAAAAACGAAGGAAGCAAGGAAGGAAGGAAGGGAGGAAGGAATACATACCGTGCCATGACTGCCGTCTCCCGTCTCCCGTCTGTGCTTCCAGTTGCAGGCGATGGAATCTGGATAGCCCATCTGTGCTAGGGTCGATCTCTCCCGTATGTGCTTCCAGTTGCAGCCTTGCAGGCGATGGAATCTGGATAGCCCGTCTCTACGAATGCGTCGCTCTCTCTCGTCTCTGCGAATGCGATTCGAGGCTAGGGCAGCAGGGCAGGGCTCATGGTCCTCGAGACTGGTGGGAATCAGGATAAGGGAGCGGGAACTGGGAAGGGCACGCTGGGCCGAAAATTTCGACTTATGCATAAATATTACATATATATTATAATATATTATATTAAATGAGTTATACGGGTTGAATGAGTTAAATAAACGGGTTGGACGGGTTGCGAAGCCTCAACCCTAATCCGTTTATTTAATTAAATGGTTGAACGGGTTGGCGGATCATAACCCATTTATTCAAAAATCCCAACCCAAACCCATTTATGAATGGGTTGGACGAGCGGGTTAACGGGTTGACCATGACCATTAACACCCCTAATATCACGTGAGTATCGATCAACTCACCATGACAATTACAAACAAACACAAAAAAGTTAAAGAGGTAATTTCAAATATACCTATTACATTTGTCCTTAAGTACAAATATATCCACTAAGTATAGGTGAAATTTTATCCATACCTATCCTGTCATGCATAATTAAAATTGCTGTTATCCATCATATGAAATGTCTAAAATGCAGTTTATTATTTAATAATAATAGCTATTCAACTATGATAGAAGTTGAATAATATAATGGAAATACATCTAATGCGAGAGAAAAGCTAGACAGAATGAGTTTTAACAATCTGAATGTTGCACAAATCACAATGAATGTTAGATTAATCAATGGTATTTGGGGATTTTAAAATTATTAGACGTTTATAACTGTGAAAATGAGTATATTTGAAATTTCATTCATACTTCGTGGATATGTATGAAAGTTTTTAAACTTAGTGAGTATATTTGTTATTAAGGAAAAATATAGTGGGTATATTTGAAAATAACCGAAACTTAAATTAGCTTGATTTTGACTTTTTTACAACATATATATATAATCCATTAATAACTAACTCATTTATTAAATAGGTTATAAATGAGTTAGAGCTAAGATTTTTAAAATGGATTAATCAATAGATAATGAGTGATATTTTTTAATAAATTAAGATTAAAATTATACCCTAATTTGTTCAACCCAATCTATTGATACCCTTAGACAGTGCAGCAGTGCCGTGTGCTTTGTCCTAAGCTATTTTCGTTGGCTGGCAGGTACTACAGTCGCGAACCTCAATTGCATGCGTGCTGCATGCTCCCGGAGCATAAGATCAGAATCCGTCGTGGACCTCGGTTGCATGCGGTCGTGGACCTCGGTTGCATGCGCCCGAGAGCATAAGATCAGAATCCTACAGTCACGGCCTCACCCGCGGCCAGTTCACTTCAGGATTGTTCTAATCTGCTACCCTGCTGGAAGTTTAAGTTTCACGCGGAAAATTCCACATTGAATAGCGCGGGAAAGGCCGAAAAAGGCTCATTTTCCTTTCCCTTACTTCCTGCCTTCTATGCAGTCTTAAGCGAGAAGAGTTTCGGTTTCCCTGTTTCTCCTCATTCTCCCAGCGTCTCTACTCTTCCTGTCGAATGGGTATAAAGGTAGGGTTTTTCTCTTTTCATTTCACTCCGTTATCTTCAAAATTTCTGGCTTCTGATTCTTTTCTTTCTCTCTTCTTCTAATCTCTCTAGGGTTTGACGAAGCTGCTGGCCGACAATGCTCCCAAGGGCATGAAGGAGCAGAAATTTGAGAGCTACTTCGGCCGAAAGATTGCCATCGACGCCAGCATGAGCATCTATCAGTTCCTTGTCCGTACATTCCGTCTAGTTTCTTCGATCCGTCTATTGTTTTTGTATATTGCTTTACCACTTTCTTCTCGCACACGTGTTCGTTTCTTCTTTTTTGGGTTTTAGGTGAAATCAAAGGAATTTGACTGAACTTAGTAGTTTAATTGCTTTACTTAGTGGATCCACTAGCACCCATTTCTGCGCTATGGGAAGTGACGGTTGGATTATTGATTTACTGTCCTTTCACTATGTAAAAGAGATGAATTTTCTTATAATGTAATTGGAAAAACATGTCATATGCATATGATGTTTCTTTACGCATCAAACAGTTAATCACCATATGAAGAGAACGGACAGCTAAGGAACTAACAGAAAGAGAAAAACAAAGGCTGACAGTCCATCATCAGAGGTTCTGGTTCGGTCATTCTTTGTGATATATGTGATTTATCTTTGACGCAGAACTCTTTCACTCAGTATGGTGGTCGAGAGCCAGGTTTGCTCGGTCTAGATTTTTGCACATATCCATTGTCTATATAGTGCATTTCCACAGATAGTACATAATTAATGTCTTAAAGTTTACTGCACAGAAATAGCTACTTGGGATCTTCATGTATTCCAACATCTTTAATTTACTAATTTGCATCCTTTGAAATGGCTATTGTTTGTTTGTTTGTTTGTTTGTTTATTATTATTATTTTGTTGTTGAAGTTCTATCTGGAGTGGAGCCATCATTTGGATAATGAATTTGTGAAAAGGCATGCAAGATTATGAAGTGACTATTAACCTGTGGGAGCTTTCTTGGTCACGCTCAGAAAGATATATAATTTAGAAACAGACATGTTGAAAATTTGCTTTCTTTTTTACAACAATGCAGATCGTAGTGGGAAGGGTTGGGACTGAGATGCTTACAAATGAGGCTGGAGAAGTAACAAGGTTAGATTTGCTTGTCTGAAATTTTTTCAGGCTATTTAATTCTTCATTCTTAACCTTTTATGACATGTATGCTCAGCAATTCATGAAGCTTGCACCATCACAGATGGTAACCCTAAACAAGTTGTATGGATTTGTGATGACCCAACAATTCATTTCTCACCTTTTAGTCCTAATCCTTTTTTTTTGGCTGATTAATCAACTAATGTGGTGTTTGTTTCTTTTGTTGACCAATAAAAGATCATTTGACGGGAGTTTTTCCTTCCATGGTTAGCTCATAACCATTGAAGATATAAATAACCACACTGGTTTTTTGCTTGCTGTGTGCCTTTTCCAGTTCATTCTTTCATCTGTAGTATGCAATTTAACAGGAATGCTTGCTGCAAATAACACTTCCACATTTTGTTGAGGGCTACAAGATGAGATGAATTGTTTAGTCTATTTTTTATTTTATTTTAAATTTCTTCCTACATTAATTACATGCTGTCTCCATGTCTTCACTATTTTCTTGTAGTGCAGCCATTTGCAAGGAATGTTCACACGGACAATAAGACTTCTGGAAGCTGGAATAAAGCCGGCGTAATTCAATTTCCTTTTCTTGTTTCTTCCTTTTTGTTTCTGCTGTATGTGTTTCTATTAATTTATCTTAACAGTGATTTCAATTCCAAATTGCTTTATGTATTCATCAGATTCGTTTTTGATGGAGAGCCACCAGAGCTAAAGAAAGAAGAACTTGCAAAAAGGCAGGTCCTTCACAGATAGTTTTCATCAATGCCTGTTCTAGTCTTCATCTAGAATAAAGATTTTGAGACCTCGAACATCTGTTCTGCAGGTTCTCTAAAAGGGAAGATGCTACTGCAGATTTGAAGACAGCAGAAGAGGTAAGCGGTGCCTTTTCTCTTCTATTGCTGTAAATAATAATTCTAGAAAAGTTTCTTGCATAATAACTTTTGATATCATTTTTTGTCATTTCCTTTAACAAAAATTTCAATTTGGCAGTTGGGAGACATTCAACAGATTGAGAAGTTCAGCAAAAGAACAGTAAAGGTAGATCTCTGTTCTCTGGAAAGGGAGGCAGTTACAAAGCACTAGATACAGAAATCCAAATAAACCTATTGAAACTGGACTGTTTAGGGCCATTGAATTTGGAATAATAGGATTGGCTTTGTGGTTTGGCCACAATCAATTCAACGTAAATCAGAAACAATAACTGTGAAACAATGAGAGGGGAACAAATAAGAATTCCTCATTGGAAGTTGTTATGGATATCTTCAATTGAGTGAAGAATTTCTGCTTGGCTACTAACTGCACATAGTTGGTCTCTTTTTGAGCAGTGGATGACAGTGTTGCCTTCCTTTTTTTGCTTTCTAGAATTTGTAGGCCTTTTCTGTTGTGGAAGTCCATTGGATCTTTATTGTTTTTAGATTGTTATTCATGGCCATGTTTTTCATGTCACTCTTCTAGAAGAGTGTTGGCTCATTCATGTCATTTGTTAATATATGCATAAATTTCTGAATGTCATGGATTTTATTTTGATAGGTGACGAAGCGACATAATGAAGACTGTAAACGACTTTTAAGACTCATGGGAGTGCCGGTTGTGGAGGTAATTTCACTCATAAACGATGATTTGTGCTCAATAATACATATCACATACATTTTTCTTAGACGTAATTCATATTGATCACAAGTCCATTACATGCCCTTCTATGTTTTGTAGGCTCCTTCTGAAGCAGAAGCTGAGTGTGCAGCACTTTGCAGAAGTGGCCAGGCAAGCAGTTTAGACGGGTTTCTTCTACTTTGCATCTCCACCCCTATTTGTTGGCGTTTTCAGTAATCACCAGTTTATTTCTTATGTTAGGTTTATGCAGTTGCCTCTGAAGATATGGATTCACTGACTTTTGGAGCTCCAAGGTTTCTCCGGCATTTAATGGATCCAAGCTCAAAAAAAGTCCCTGTGATGGAGTTTGAAATTATTAAGGTGCAATTGATTGTATAGAAGCTGCCTATGATTGTATATTTTTGCTTCAGTTTGTAATAGAACTATGTTGCTTTTGCTTCAGATACTGGAAGAATTGAATCTCACCATGGATCAATTCATCGATTTGTGCATTCTATCTGGTTGTGATTATTGTGATAGCATTCGAGGTAATTAGGTCTTTCAATTTTCTTCAAGTCATCTTTTGTCAACTATTAAGCATTGACATTATTTCTGAACTAATGATGTCTACAACTGTCCTCACAAAATAGGTATTGGAGGACAAACAGCTTTGAAGCTCGTTCGCCAACATGGTTCCATAGAAAATATATTGGAGAACATAAACAAGGAGAGGTGCTTGGCAAATGAGATATTCTAAGTGCATCTTTTCTCCCATAGTCATATGCATCTATTTGTTTTCTCTTTCTCCTTGTCCTATTGGAAATATAACTTTATAATTTCATATTGACATTTAATACTTAATTCATTGCTAAAATTTAGCACTGTGGCCATCCAGCCATGGCACTTGGAAATGACACTGGAACTGAAGTCTGGGACTATTCATCTATGGGGTGAAGGGAAAGATAAATAACTGAAACAAAGAAAGAAAAAGCAAACAACTTAAACTGGGTAGTGTTCAATGTTGCACTTTTTCTGTTGTTACTTCTACATTCCAATTTTTTTTTTCACATCTTTCCACACAATTATGCTATCTATTTTAACTTTATCTTTTTGCTCTTAATTATTACCTCTATTATATCATATTGTTTTCTCACTTATCATAATTTTTTTCCTTTCCCCCTTTTCCACTTTTGCTTTAACCTCTTCCCAAATGCTCCCTAACCTCTACTCAGGGTGTTCTTTAGTTTGAACTCTTTCCTGCTCAATTACCCTCACCTTTCTCTCCTGGCCTTTTCTCTCTTCGATGTAGTTATGTAAATATTTTTCTTTCTTTATATTCTAATAATTTGAGGAGTCTGCATCTTATCGTTTTATAGTGCTCATCATCGCCATCATCAAGCCTAATACCAACTAAGTAATGTGCTGTGATCTTTTTCATGTATAAGCATATGAAATATGATGTGGCTAATGTGGCTTTCATTTAACAGTGAAAAAATGCATTCCAACATGTATTTAGTTTGTTAATTCCATCATCTGTTACATGTCATTATTGCGGCAAACATTTATTTTGCATGATCTTCCTAGAAGCTATTAGTATGTTCCATGTATTGACCTTTTTTCACCCAACTGCAGGTATCAAATTCCAGAGAACTTTCCATATCAAGAAGCTAGACGTCTTTTTAAAGAACCAGTAGTTTCTGATGCCGAAACACAGCCTGAGCTTAAATGGGCTGCTCCAGATGAAGAGGTGGCCTATGTCATTTTTTAAGGAAACTTCATGCTTAGTCATTTTATCTGCTTGGCATTTTTTTACTTCACGTTTTAAAAAAAATCCTCAGGGACTTGTCAGCTTTCTTGTGAATGAAAATGGATTCAACCAAGATCGAGTGATAAAGGCATGTTCCTGACCGATCAGATAAGTTTGTTCTTCACCTATTGTTGCTTTTGCTAATGTGAATCCTTTCAACAGGCAATAGAAAAAATCAAAGCAGCAAAGAACAAATCAACCCAGGGCCGGTAAGGCTGATCCTGCTGGTGGTAATTTATTTTTCATCATTTTATTACTGATCAATGACTCTAAAATGCTTGTGCACAGATTAGAGTCCTTCTTTAAGCCAGTCGCAAATGTAACTGCACCCACTAAACGGAAGGTACGGGGCTTTAGGTTTTTCCTAACCTTTCATGAGGTTTTTTTTTTCCCTTGGTCGAATCTTACTCTAAATAATACTACTATGTTTACAATGGAGAATTCACACAACCATGTTGTTGTGAAGTAGTATTTGTTATTATCTGTCTAACAGTTTTTTCTTCTAGGAGTTGTCTGACCACAGAATTAGTGTCTTTCCCATGTTTTAGTTATTCAATTAACCTGTCATTTAAACCTGAATGTTTCATTATGCCTTCATCTATCCACTGTCTGATGTTGGGAGATATTTCAGGTTTCTCTATTTTTTCAATGTTTAAAGGATCTTGTGAAATTTGTTGCCCGGAATAGGTATTATCTTATGCTATATGTCCACCCGCAATCTTCTCTGATTTCTGAAAAACGATAATAGTGATATTAGAAAAAACATATGAAAAAATGGGGAATGAATGAGAAGTATGTTTAGGCACCCATGAATGCTTTCCTTGATCAGTTATCATGCCTTTTGATCCCTGGAGCAGGAAAACAGATGTATGATCAGATCTGTTGGATCAACAGCCCAGCCTAAGCCATTTACCCTCCAAGTTTGCCCTCACTCCAGACCAAAGATTATTGGCAGCTTAAACCTGCCAATTCCGAAGCTGAGTCGTGGAAACTCAGGAGCTTCTTTCACCAATGTGCATTTCAGAGCATGAAGCTAAGCAGTAAGCAAAGACATGAGAGAAATCTTCTACGAGCAGATTTTTTCTCAATTTGAACACCATTAAACCTTGTTTTTTGTAACTATTGTGTGACCAGTCTTATTGGACATATGATATTGGTCTTGTAGAGAAAATTTGTCTTTTCTTTGGGATCGCTCAGTTATTTGCAGTACATTTATGTTTATCAATCTAAAAAATTCTCCTGATAGTAAGGAAAATGGATAGCAATAGGCAGCAGGTTTGGCCAAATTATGAACATCGCCTGGTCTTTATCGTTTCTGCAATGGAGACATTCCTCTGTCAATTCTCTCTGTTGCCAGTACAAGTTTTGTTAGATATTATTGTGTCCCGGTTGTATTACTAGTAAAAACTGTCACTGCGATTTCAAGTTGCAAACATGCAAACTTCCTGAATTGCAACAGTCTGGAGTACTTGTCTGAGGTTCATATCTTCAATTTTTTGCTAATCAGGAAGTGGCAGCGGTGGCGTCAAAGGAGACAGCAAACAAGAAATTGAAGTCTACAGGCAGAAAGAGAAAGTAGTCGGAAGTGAATCTGGAATTGGGTTTCTGTACTTTATGCGGTTTTAACGACTTTATGGAATTTGCAATCCCAAACTTTTCGGCTCCTTAGCATTTTGTTCCTGCTCTCCTACCATCTTCGGTTTGATTTCCGATCCTAGAAGTCTTTGGTTTGCATGTGAAGTTCTAGGGCATGGAAATTCCCAAATGCTTGAAGCGCCTTAGGATAATCAAAATTCTTCCACCATTTGGCTACCCATTTTTTGGGTTGTTCTTTAAGTGTTTTTCTTTTCTTTTGCTTTTTGTTTTGGTCTTAAATGTATGCATGAAAAGCGCACCGAATATTTCCGTCTGCCCTAAAGAATTGAAGAGTTCATCCATTTCTTTGTTAGAAAACGGATTGTATTATTAGTTATCACTTCTATAGCGATGAAGTGGAGGATTATTTGCTTCGCTGAACAACTGTTTATTAAACTATTTTTTGCTGGAGGCTCATTATAGGTTTTATTTATATTGTCTACGTTCATTTTTTTATATTAAAGGAAATTAAAGCTTAAAAAGTTATAAAAATGAGAAGTTAGAGAAGTTAAAAGAGTCATTGTTGATCATTAAGAAGCAAATAAAAAAGACATCTGGGATGGATGGGAGCTCTCTAAAAATCTAAAGACATTGAGAACTAAATTTAGTAATACAATCTACACAATAGTTTTGATCGTGATAGATATTTGTATACTTCTATTCTCAATCTAGATGATAACGACGTTTAATCTTATGATTGAAAGGTACTGTGCTAATAAAGTTGATAAGAGATGCACTGTATGATCAACTTGCTATAGGAACTTACCTTCACTTTTTTGGTGCCTCTTTGGACCATGCAAATAGAAGATCCTGACAAATCGTCATAATTTTAATCACAAGAGGCAGACATAAACCAATTTTGGTGCCCCGGTTGCATTTGCTTCGGAATATATCCGAGAGTGATCATATGTTGTAACTTTTGTTTAAGAGTTGTGCTTCCAAACCATGAATGCACATAATGACATTTGAAACAACTTGATTAATACGTATTCAATACAAACAGTTGTAGACAATTTACAAAAATTCATAAATACAAGATCCACATTCCATTACAATCCCTCATGTACAATGATCCAAAGCCTTTGCATTCTTCACTGCAGACAATAGCGATTGCAGACCTATGCTGCTCACTCCATTGCCTTTGCTTTCTTAATTGCAGAATGAACTTTGTTTGCGATTGGGAGATCTAGACCTATGCAGGCATATGCCGCTCCCTTCGTGCCTGCATATAAGATCGATAAGATAAACGGTCAAGCCATTGCCTCAGCAAGAATGCAAACAGCAGTTTCAATAGCGAGTTAAACCTTGGTAACAAACTGAAATTTCGGCAGAATAATAAGATGATGAGTCATGGTTATGAGCATTAGGAAAAGGAATTCAAATATCCAATTTTACTTCATTGACTATACAATTTCGGTTTTGGTGCATTAACGCATGGAAACATCCTCCTTAAACAAATGCAACAAGCAAATCAACTTCACAAGAAGCTTTTTGGCAAAAAGGTGAAATCCAGACACGAAGCCTAGAAAATCACAAAATCCAGATGCATGGTAAGCAGAAAAATCAACTTCACAAGAAGCTTTCTGCTTTAGTTTTTTTTGGGCTGCTGTATTTTTTATTTTTCAGTAATGCTATTTAGGTTTTTGAGGGATTTGGGAAATTCAAATAAATAGATTGTAAATTTGTTGAGTGATTCGGGAAATTCTAATAAAAGACTGTAAATCTGTCGAGGACAGATTTAGGCAATAAGAAGAATTGGTGGATTTCTCAAATAAATATTGATAAGAAATCTGTTGAGGGATTCGGGAAATACAAATAAAAAGATTGTAAATCTGTCGTAAACAGATTTAGGCAATAAGAAGACTCGGTGGATTTCTGCATCTTCTGACATTTTTTATTTTTCTACCGTTGTGCCAAAAACAGAGGACCAACTCACTCTATGGGAGAGGTCTACCGTCGATAGCAATCGAGGAAGACAGAGAGCAAAGGAGGGGTTACAGAGGACCAACTCACCAAGAGAGAGGTCTACTGTCGATAGCAATCGAGGAAGACAAAGGGCAAGGGAGGGGTTACTTGAATCTGGTAGTGCGGAAGAACTCGATGCTGGAAGGTGTGCCACATACTGCTGGAGAAGAGAGATTAGAGAAGAGAGATGCGACCAATGTGGTGTCGTGGTCGAAAGAGAGAGGGAGAAAGAGATCCTTGGCAGAATGGGAGAGAGATCGGGTGGCGGTGTTGTAGCCGAAAGGGAGAGAGAGAAAGAGATCCCTGGCAGAATGGGAGAGAGATCGGGAGAGGGATGGAGGCGAAATAGGAGTGAGGAAGAAAGTTGGCACGCGCAATGGAGCGGAATTTCAGGGCGGACTGGTTGGGAGGGGTTTGTGAAATTTCGCTGTGCGGGAATGGTTAAACTTCACGGGGTGGTAGATGTAATTTTTCCATCGCACGGCTAAGCAGAAACCTACCCGTTCCAACGGTGTTCATGCGCGTAGCAGGAAGCCGCCGTAGAAACGGCGACTTAGCCCCGCCGCAAAGAATCATGTCTCTTCAACAACTTGTACAGTAACAGTAATAAAAGTAAATTATTTTAATTTTTTTCGAATAAGAAAGAGGCAGCGAGTGTAGGGGTGCAACTTGGGCCGGGTTCGGCTCGAACCTAATCTGTTGAACCCGGAAAAAGCAGTGTCGGAACTCTAAAATTTTCAGCCCGAACCCGGACCGACTTCAAACAGGCCTCGGTTTCGGGTTTAGGCAAGCCCGAACCCTGTAAACCTGAACCCAAATTTGCATTTATATAAAATATATAATTTATATAATAATAATATATCAATGAATGGATGATGGACAGACATAGCTAGAGTACGGCAGAGCTACAACAGGCGACAGAGGTGCTCTCGCGCAGAGCAGATGTTGCGTTTTCGTTTTGGCCCTTGGGTTTTGGCCTTTTCCAGGCGATAGACACAGTGACCAGTAGTTCAGCACCGACGTTTAGCGTTTTGGCCTTTGGGTTTTGGCCTTTTCTCGGCGATAGACACAGGGACCAACGTTTAACGTTTTGGCCTTTTCCATTTTCCAATTTGATTTTGACTTTCGGTTTCGGCCTGCCATTTTCAGCTTCTCCTTTCTTCCTACTTGCAAAATCCCTAGATCTGTCCG
Organism: Annona cherimola; assembly: GCA_030490835.1. Lineage (NCBI taxonomy): Eukaryota > Viridiplantae > Streptophyta > Magnoliopsida > Magnoliales > Annonaceae > Annona > Annona cherimola. The sequence goes on along the minus strand of CM059972.1, from coordinate 20,574,103 downwards.
GTCCCTCCAGCAGTCTGATCCGGCGATCCCCTTTCTTCTCCGGCGCTGTTGAAACCCCGCATGTCCGAACCCTCTAGCACTTCTTCTCTGGCGGTGGCAAAATCCCGTCTGTCCTGCTGTCCAAACCCTCCAATTTTTCTTCTTCGGCGCTCGTGAAATCCTGTCTGAAGTCCGAAGTCTGAACCCTCCAGCCTTCTTCTCCGGCTGCGTCTCCGCCAACTGCATCCCTGCACCCCGGTAACAGGTCTATCTTTGTTATTTTTTTTAGAAAAACTCATTGCTTATTATTTAATATACAAATTAACATTATCATGATTACTTATTGAAAGTTGGTTCAATGAAACCCTATTTGAAAATGAGAACAAAAGAGAAGGAGAAAAATGTATGTAATGTGATTATATATAGGTAGAATGAATTTTTAGAAGTAAACAAATGAAAACAACATTAATTATCTAAGAATTAATTCTTAGGAATAAAATAAATAGAAACAAAATGGATTGATATTCAGAAATATTTATTTTTACTCAACATGCAGAATCATTCAAATTTCAAACAGTGTAAATGGTAATTTAGAAACATATACTTTAGTGCTGAAAAAGATGCGCTTGTTTTGCATTTTTTTGAACAGGTATTTCTATAGCTTGAATGCTGGCATTCAAATATTTTTGCAATTTCAAAAAATTATTTCATTTGTTTGTGTTTATGTTAGTTGTTGATAACTTGATACGCATTGGTTAATATTTCGATTTTTGAATTAGTTTGTTATTGCTCTGAAATAGATGATTTCTAATTTTTTGTATATATGCTAAAAAAGTGATATTTAGGTGATCAAATCAATATGGATAGTTCAAGTAATATGCCAGACAAGATTAGCAATCCGGAAATCAACAGTGAGCAAATAAAAAATACACCAACTGCCTCGAACACAGTTGATCTTACAGAAAGTTCAGATGCAAATGAGTCTCTTCTTAAAAAAAAGAAAGGACATCAAATTTCGTCACCAGTTTAGGAAGAATTTGAAAGAATTTTGGATGAAAATGGAAAAGTAGCATAGGGTATTTGTAAATATTGTAAGATCAAACTTAAGTGTCCAAGTACTCAAGGAACAAGTACATTAACAAGACACTTAAAGTTATGCGAATATAATACTAACAACAGAGTCAAGGGTCAACGCTTGTTGTCATTTCAAACAGTAACCGATGATCGTCAAAAAGCTATATCAAGTTTGAAGTTTGACCAAGAAGCTTGCAAAAGAGCAATGACACGAATGATTATTCTTGATGAATTGCCATTTAAATTTGTCGAGAAAGAAGGATTTAGAGAATTTTGTAAAGTTGTGCAGCCACTTATTAAACATGTTTCTAGAACCACAATTATGAAAGAAGTCTTCAAAATATATAGGTTGGAAAAGGCTAAATTAAGAAAGATTTTCAGTGAGAATATTCATCGTGTATGCTTGATAACAGATTTGTGGACTTCAAATCAGAATATTGGATATTTATGTTTGACTACTTACTTTATAGACTGGAATTGGACTCTTAAAAAGCGAATTCTGAATTTTTGTATTCTTCCTTCACCACACACAGGCGAAGCTATTGCTAATGCAATTGAAGAATGTTTGGAATATTAGACAAGTTTGTACTCTTACTGTTGACAATGCGTCGACCAATGATGTCGTGTTAAACACTTTGCGTTTGAATTTGAAAATGAAGATTGCTCTTTTTGGAGATGGGGAATCTTTGCATGTCCATTGTGTTGCACACATTTTAAATCTGATTGCAAAAGAGGGAATTGATCAAATCAAGGATTCCATTGCTCGAATTCGTAATAGTGTAAAGTGGGTCAAGAGTTCTCCGAGTAGAGAGCAAACATTTAGAAAATCTTGTGAAAGTGTTAGAATTTCAACTAAATTATCTTTGTGTTTAGATGTGTCAACACGCTGGAATTCTACATACTTGATGTTGAAACATGCTTTGCCCTTTCAAATGGCTTTCAAATATCTTGAAGTGAATGATGCAAGCTTTAGGAGCACTAGTCCTCCTCTTGAAGAAGATTGGAACCATGCTAGAGTCATTTGTGACTTTTTGGTCTTGTTTTTTGAAACAACCGAGCTTTTGTCAGGCACTAAATATATCACTGCTCCACATCATTTTTCTCAACTTGATACGATTCAAGATCGATTAAATACATTTCCAACTGAGAATAGTAACCCTATCCTTCTTCACATGTGTAACAAAATGAAGGAAAAACTTGTAAAGTATTGGAGTTCTATTGACAAGTTCAATATTTACTTGCTCATTGCAGCAGTGCTTGATCCACGCTACAAGCTAGGTTATTTGGAATTTTGTCTTAAAATTTTTCTTCCTATGGATCAAGCTTGTGTATTATCCAAGAAGGTGTATGATAAAATGCTTGAATTGTATGAAACTTATCAAGTTGGATCTACATTTACAACTACAAGTTCTTCATCTGAAGTGTGTGGTGCACCACCCAAATCAAAGCGTGCAAAATGGAAGCTATGACAATCCACAAGTTGTTCCAGTGTTGGAGTTATTACAAATAAAATTGATGCTTATTTAAAAGATCCTGTTGAGAATGATGTAGAGCCATTTGATATTTTAGCATGGTGGTCCACGGCTACAAAATATAGAGTTTTATCTTTGATGGCAAAAAATATTTTGGCTATTCCTATTTCAACAGTTGCATCAGAATCTGCATTTAGCACGGGAGGACGTGTTCTTGACTAATATCGTAGTTCATTCACACCTATGTTGGTTGAGTGTTTGATTTGCACTCAAGATTGGTTAAGAGCAACTCCAAATGATTCAAGTTATGAAGAATTCATTGAATAACTAGATAAATGTGCAAGAGATAATATACATTTTTATATGTTTCAATTATTTGGCTTACTTTTAATACTATTTTCTAACTAATATTTATCTTTCAGAGAAAACTGATGAAACATCGACATGTGCTTCTTTACCTCCTCTTCCACCAAACAATTAACTTAAAAAGAAGTATTAGTTATATCTTTGAAAATATATATACATAAATATACTCTTTAAGTTCAATTATACAATATAACATTGAATTTTTGCTTTTTCTTTTAGGAAAGAAGAATTTGGCTTGACGTATGGTAATAATGCAAGACAAGGGCGATGAACACAACAGTCGAAAACAAAAATGTTTATTTCTATTGTGTTGTACTGTTTTTTATAATTTAGTTATTCAAACTTAAGACTTGTGTTGTCCACTTGGAGTTAACTTGGATGTTATGATTTGGAGTTTGATACTTGAATTAATATAATCTCGTTCAACTTGATATTTTGTGGTTTTTGAATGATTTTATTTTATTGTAATTGATGTGATAAGGTTTATCTTACAATTGTATGGTAATATTGATGTATATAGTTGTGATATTGGTGTTAAATTGCTGAATGAAAAATGGATGTACTTCTACGTTCTCCAAAATATAGCTATTATTCTACTTAATGCAAAGAGAATGCTCAAAACAGGTTTCTTTCTTTTTACTCTTAAGCGGTATTTGAATTTTTCTTGCTTTCGTATAATAAATTATTTTTTAAACTTTTTTATACATTAGGTTTGTGATAAAAATTATATATAGGATGAGTAACAAAGACATATTAATAGGAGAATGTCAACTCGAAACTCAACTCGAACCTGAATTTCAAAAATAGGGTTAGGGTTAAGATTTACAAATAGAGTTAGGGTTAGAGTTAGGGTTGAAGTTTTACAAATAGGGTTAGGGTTAGGGTTGAGGTGAACCCGAGTTTTATGAGCCCGAGTTGCACCCCTAAGCGTGTGTGGACGGGGACAACCTTTGATGTAACACTGATCCGCAATGGTCAAAACCCATGACCCATGTCATCCCTAAACTTTTCTAGCACATGCATGCATGCATCTACCCTCAGTATTTTTCATATTCATCTAAGCCCTACATCCGTCCCATTGGAATGGGATGAGATGGGAATATAAAAAAAATTTCTATTTTTAAATTTTTTCAGCTTTGAATAAAATTTACCATTCTTCCCCATATGATAATCTTACTTTTCAGCTTTTAATAGAATTTGTCATTCTTCAACATTTAATAATTAACTTTTTCTTATTTTCAAAATAGACTCATCCAATCTTCTCATCTAAATCTAATAGCCTTTTACGATATTTTGTATTTGTGCCTCACCCATCTTCTCGAAATCTGAAATCCTATAGAATTACATGAAATCGAATCATCTTTCAATTGCAAACGTTATTTATGATTAATACACAGACCCCTTTGGCTGAGATCATTGAACCCTTGTACTATAGGACAATATGAATAATGAGGATGTATGGATGAGATGGTGGTCCTTCAGAGCATGGCATGACCAATGGCAAAAATAATCAACGACAGGAGCGGACTTGAAAGTAAGGGTGTGTTTGGCAATTAACAAAAAATGTCAAGTTAAAACTTTTCAATCTAGAACTTTTCATTCTTCACAACTATCATATTTTAAAATCATTTTATCATATTTTTCTGTACAACTATCTTTCTTTTCAATCATTTCTAGACAACTATCTACACAACTAAACTTTTTGTTTTAACTTTCTCCTCTTTATTACTCATCATTACCCCTATCATATTACATCATTTGACAACTTTTATTCTCCAAAACTTTTCATCAAAAATTTTATTCATTACCAAACACACCCTAAAGTTGGTTTTTAATGCCGCATTTTTTGTTCTCCACCCCATCTCCAATCCGTCTCATCTCACATCATCGCTAGCATGATCTCCTTGATTTATTTTATTGCCCTGCGGAGCATGAGCGTTGCGTAGACAAGCACATTTCCCCTCCAAAATATTCAAATTGTGTTGCCATGAATTTCATGTAGACACTAGACAGTCGGGGGCGGTCGTTAACAAGTGTGTTTCAACTGCTGGGAACATTCAGAAATTAAACTGTTAAAATTTTTTATTGTTTTTTGTTGGTATATATTTACATTTATTTCAAATTTTTATTACAATTAAACCTTGAAATGTTCCTAAAATTTTTCAAGAAGAAAATAACATGCACTTACCTATCAACTCGAGAGACACGAGTGCTTCTCCAACCAAATGGGATAAAAAGCTCCTAATTAATAAATTGGAAGACAAAGCTCTTATATAATGCATTGAAAGATAACGCCCAACACCATTCGAGTGTATGTCTCCCATATGGGATTTACGATCAGCACGATTGAATGTATCTTAATTAAACACCTAATTTAATATAATATTGACATTGATTTTATATAGAATAAAAGATTTATATTCCCCAGGACAACTTAGATATACACTACTAGGTAAAAGGTAGAGTGAGTGCCATTATGTATGGTCATCATTATCATCATAGACTGTTTTCACCTCAAGGCGTGTTTAATAATGTATAAAAAACATCAAGCTAAAACTATTCAATCTAAAGCTTTTTACTTTTCATAACCATTTTATTTTTAAATTTTTTTTCATGTCTTCCTATGAAACTACCCTACTTTTCAATTACGGATTTGTTTGGTTTTGGAGGGAAAACGAAAATAAGATGGGTAGAGGGAAACTAGAACCGAGAAATCAGGGCAGAGCGCAAGAGGCTGCGGAATAGTTGATTTGGTCGTTTTTTTTAAATATCTCCATCGAGCTGGTTAGAAGCGATCCGACTGGAGGCAACGGTTCAACCGCGGTTCGGGCAGTTCAAGCGGTTCTAGAGGGTTAATCTAAACCGATCGCAAACAAACCGGATCTAGGTCCGGTTCCCGCTCGGACCGGTTTGACCGGCCAATCCGGTCCGGTTCTGATAACACTGACCGCCAAGTCAAACCATGGTGTAAATCAATAAATAAATAAATGAAATTGCCAAGTCGAACATGCCACGGAAAAGCCCCGAGAGAGAGGTACTACGAAAATACAACTTCACTAGCAAGATTAACTTCTTGCATTTCAGATTCTGCTACACAAATGATACAATGATTACCCATCACAGATCCGTTTTCCATAGGAAGTCCTGCAATTGTCTTCAAACAAGCATTTCATGTAACAATGTCACAGATATTTACAAGTTTGTCTATTCTAAGAATCCCGAGAATTAGACACCACACAATCCAGTTTCAGTCTCCCAGCAGCTAAGATGAGCATAGTAATTCTCATGCTTTTGCACAGAGGGCGATTTCTGAGATTTCCATGTTGAAACTCAACCGATGACCCTCAAGTTCAAAAATAAGTCCAAATTGAAGTTGGGCAAACTAAAGGCAGATCCAAGTAGCCAGCTTCTTTCATCCAAAAAAAAAAAAAAGTAGCCAGCTCCAAAAGGAGCTACGCACAACATTCAGGAACTTGGAAAGTACAAGCCTATGGAGACGATTTCCCCAACCATTCATCTCCCATGCCATAATCGATGCTCAGCTCTCTCAGAGGTGGGATGTTCTCCATGGCAAAGAGCATGAGATGAGGATATGAAGCATCGAAGTGATCATGAAATACAAACTGCACAAACACATTGGGGCTGCAGCTGTGACTGAAATAGCAAGCAACATTCCTGGTTGACGACACATCCATTGCAAAGCTAGGTGGAGGGAGCGGCGATGGTGCGGGCCGCTGATGCTGAGGATAAACGGTAGACAAGTCCCCCCATTCAGCCCACCTATCAGGAAACCGATTTGGATGGATCAAACCATCGCCATTCATCATGATTATTTCTGCCTGTTTCTTGGCGAGCACAATCCCTGTGTATTCACAGATAAACGAACCAGCCCGGATGAAATCCAAGGACCTCACGCCCCAACCGGTCTCCCTTGATCGAAACACCTCGAAGCGGTACTTCGTCCCTCTCTGACTAACACGGTTCTGGCAATGTGGGGGGCAGCGGCAGGAGCTGCCGCATTCATATACGAATGACTTCCCTTTCAACAAGATTCCATTTTCATCATATGGCAAGCAATCGCCATTTCTCTGAACACAACAACAGCCACCGAAACAGCCTGAGATGCAACCACACCCGCTGCTCCTTGCTTCCTGAACTGTAGAAGGAGGATACACCGGCCGAACAAGGTAATCGAACATCATTGGTTCGCAGTCTTCATCAATGTCGTTAAAGAGGAAAACAGGCAAATTCTCCTTCCCTCTGGAAATATCAGGACACATATAACCAGAAGGGAGCAGCATGGGATTAGACCTCAAACCCTCTGTATATTTCAAGATCGCCGTGCCCATCTCGGGCTGCCCCACCATCCGCAAAAGCCGATACTTGTAGACACTGAACCCCGACCTCCCCACATCCAACCAGCAATCCACGATCCGATACAGACCGTCGTAGACATAGATTTTCCCTGTCGGGCTGTTCTCCCATTTGAAGCCGCGAATGACGCGGATTTCAATCCCGTAGTAGCGGCTTCGCTCCAACGCGAGATTGCCTCCCTGCAGCTGCTGGTGGACGCTGTGCTGCATCTGCTTCCCGGGTCGCCCACCGTGCCCCGTGTAGATAATCACATCGCCCTTGTCTTCGTCGTCTTCGTAACCCCCGGAGACGATAATGCTGGTCGCGATCGGCTCCCCGTTTGAAGACCGCACGCCCGGGACGTAATCGATCCCCGCCTGCACCTGCCCGTGCAGCCCGACCACGCACAGCTCCATCCGGAAGAAGAACATGTCACCGACGTCGATCCCGGGAATCGAGCCAATGATCCGCTGGTCCCTGTTCAACCACAGCCCTCTTTCCATCATCACTGCGGAGGCCTTCAGATCGGCCCTGTTCCGCCGGCCGAGAGCGCCAGTGGGCCCGTCCTTGCTCAGCAAGAAGAGCCGAAGCGTCTCGTAGATGATTCGGGTCCTGCGCACGAGGTTCCGGAAATGGTGCTGGTCGTGGACAGTGACCGCAGTGACGCGGACCATTTCCGAGGAGCGCGGGCGTTTCGGCTGCGGTGGGGGCGGCGGCGCCGCCCCGTGGATTATCGCTGAGGCGAGGGAGGGCTCCGGAATGGCTGGGATGATGGGGAGGGAATCGAGGGTGGCATCGAATCTGAACTTTCCGGCGAATGCGGACTGGAAGAGGCGGGAAATGCGGAGGTATTCGGCATAGATTTCAGATTCGGACACGGAAGCTATTTCTTGTTTGACTGGATGAGGGTTAGGATTTGGGGGAGGGATTTGATCCGCCGCAGCCGCCGCTACTGCTATTTGTTCTTCTTCGGGAGAGTCGAGATTCGGCTCGAGCTTAGGAACGAGGAGAGGAATGATGGAGGAATCCATTGCAGAAAGATCGTGCAAGAAACCTTGCCAATGCGTGGAGGAAGAAAATGATGGGATAGCAGGTGGTGAGGGTATTTTGGGAACAATAAGAGCGAGGAAAGGGTTTTAGAGTTGGGAGGGTTTTTGGTGGCCTTGGAGGTGGTGGTCCCGGTGGACGAGTGGGACTGGGGAGCAGGAGTGGGAAGAAAACGACGGAATGCCCCCGCAAAGGGAACGTGTCATGTACTTGTCGTGAGACTCATTACGTCTTCTTGATTCTCGCCTCCGTGACGGGCTCTTTTATAAGAGGCCGTGCTAAAGCATCTCTACGATCGGATCCATATCCATGTTGTCAGAACGGAACCCTTAATTGAACCGGTAGAGGAACTTGTATGGTTCAAAACGGTTTTACCGATTTGAACTGATCTGATAATGTCAGCATGACATGTTTATAATACCTGTAATTATTTTTACTTAATTATATATTTATAATTCTTAAATCTATGTATTAAACTTTAATTGTCACAATAAAACATGCAAAGTAAATTAATAGAAAATTTTAAAAATCAATTAACTAAGTAGTAAGCACAAATATAACATATTAAATTTAAAAATCAACTAAATTAGCATACCTCAAATGTAATAAGCCTTGGATCTTGCAATCAACAATGATGAACAAATACTACCTAGCATGGTACAATAAAATACAATAAAAACTTTGTAACTTACATCATCATGAGATCAATAATATTTTCTCAAATACACAAATGAATAACAATATAAATTAATCAGATACTACAATAGTAGAATTTAGAAAATGCACGCAACTGATAAATGAAGCTTACAAACAAATATTAATATTATGCATTGCCTTTTTTATTAAAAAAATAATGTTGTTGACCAGAGATGGACAAGGTAACAAAAATTTACCATTGTAGTTAGAAAATTAAAACTAAAAGAAGATGCCAAATGGAGAGGCTAGAGGCTTTGAGAGCAGCTTAAGAGGGTGTTTGGGAAGGTAAAAATGGTGGGAAATGTGACATTTAGTAGGAGTAGAAAATAAAATATTTTAAAAATTATGTGATTGATATGAAATGATAAAGGTAAAGTTGGAATAAATAGGTTTGTTGGAAAGTAGTTGAATAGAAAAATGATTAAAATATGGAGATAAAAGTGGAAAAAATATAATAATTAATTAATTAATTAAATACCTTAAAATCGTGCTCCAACCATTCTCCTCCCACGTTTCCCACTCTCGATTCCCGAACTTCCCCTAAGGCAATGAACAGGTGAGGCTGAAAAATCCCACCAACGAAATATACATTCGTCCAATCAAAGATCCAAAAAATAAGTATATCAACTGCATTAAGGCATACGACACTTTCAACCTTCCATTTAAAAAGAAAAATGCCATTAGTGGACCACAGAAAATAGGAGAGGGAGAAGGGAATCTGCGAAGAAAAAAAGGGAGAAGGGAATCGGGTTTCGGGAGAAATGGCAGGGAGAAGAAGGGCTGACAAGCTGGTTGAAGTCGATTGGGGGTGTTGGCATGAGTGCTGAGGAGGCAGAGTAGGGCAGCAGTTGCGATCGGCGAGGATCGGAGCTTGGGCTTGAGCATGGCATAAATGGTGGATGCAGTGGTATGCTGCTTGGCTCAGAGGAGGCAAGGTAGGGCAGCAGGCTTGAGCGGCGACGATAAATGGCGATTTCTGCAATTCTACTTCATATCACCGACTTGTGATCTGTGTAGAAGGAAATCGATCTGCCAGATTTTAGAGGAGCAAATTGGAGATGAAGAAGATGGAGTATTGCCGGGAGCGGGCTCGCTTCGGTGGTGGGAGTTTGGAGAGCAGCACTGCAGCAATGCTAGGCTTTGGGTTTTGGGGGGAAAACGGAAATAAGATGGGAAGAGGGAAGAGGGAAGAGGGAAGAGGGAAGAGGGAAGAGGGAAGCGGGAACTGAGAAATCGGGGCAGAGCGCAAGAGGCTGCGGAATAGCTGATTTGGTCCTTTTTTTTTTAATATCTCCATCGAGCCGGTTAGAAGCGATCCGACCGGAGGCAAGGTTCAACCACGGTTCGGGCGGTTCAAGCGGTTCTAGAGGGTTAAACAAAACCGATCATAAACGAAAGGGATCCAGGTTCGGTTTCCGGCAGAACCGGTTCGACTGGCCGGACCGGTCCGGTTCTGATATGATGTAAATCAATAAATAAATAAATGAAATTGCCAAGTCGAACATGCCACGGAAAAGCCCCGAGAGAGAGGTACTACAAAAATACAACTTCACTAGCAAGAATAACTTCTTGCATTTCAGATTCTGCTGCACAAATGATACAATGATTACCCATCACAGACGCGTTTTCCATGGGAAGTCCTGCAGTTGTCTTCAAACAAGCATTTCATGTAACAATGTCACAGATTTTCACAAGTTTGTCTATTCTAAGAACCCCTGAGAATTAGACACCACACAATCCAGTTTCAGTCTCCCAGCAGCTAAGATGAGCACAATAATTCTCATGCTTTTGCACACAGGGCGATTTTTGAGATTTCCATGTTGAAACTCAACCAATGACCCTCAAGTTCAAAAATAAGTCAAAATTGAAGTTGGGCAAACTAAAGGCGGATCCAAGTAGCCAGCTCCAAAAGGAGCTACGCACAACATTTGGGAACTTGGAAAGTACAAGCCTATGGAGACGATGTCCCCAACCATTCATCTCCCATGCCATAATCAATGCTCAGCTCTCTCAGAGGTGGAATGTTCTCCATGGCAAAGAGCATGAGATGAGGATATGCTGCATCGAAGTGATCATGAAATACAAACTGCACAAACGCACTGGGGCTGTGTGATGACCCAACAATTCATTTCTCACCTTTTAGTCCTAATCCTTTTTTTTGCTGATTAATCAACTAATGTGGTGTTTGTTTCTTTTGTTGACCAATAAAAGATCATTTGACGGGAGTTTTTCCTTCCATGGTTGGCTCATAACCATCGACGATATAAATAACCACACCGTGGTTTTTTGCTTGGTGTGTGCCTTTTCCAGTTCATTCTTTCATCTGTAGTACGCAATTTAACAGGAATGCTTGCTGCAAATAACACTTCCACATTTTTTTGAGGGCTACAGGATGAGATGAATTGTTTGGTCTATTTTTTTTATTTTAAATTTCTTCCTACATTAATTACATCCTGTCTCCATGTCTTCATTATTTTCTTGTAGTGCAGTCATTTGCAAGGAATGTTCACCCGGACAATAAGACTTCTGGAAGCTGGAATAAAGCCGGCGTAATTCAATTTCCTTTTCTTGTCTCTTCCTTTTTGTTTCTGCTGTATGTGTTTCTATTAATTTATCTTAACAGGGATTTCAATTCCAAGTTGCTTTATGTATTCATCAAATTTGTTTTTGATGGAAAGCCACCAGAGCAAAAGAAAGAAGAACTTGCAAAAAGGCAGGTCCTTCACAGATAGTTTTCATCAATGCCTGTTCTAGTCTTCATCTAGAATAAAGATTTTGAGACCTCGAACATCTATTCTGCAGGTTCTCTAAAAGGGAAGATGCTGTTGGGGCAAAATATAAAAAGAGAGAAAATTAAGGAAAGTGAAAATAGAACAAAGTTTCACTTTAGGCATGTTACGACATCACTTTCCTTAAGACAATTTTGTTACCCTATTTGCTGCTTAGGGTAATTTGCAGTTGCCCCCAAGATACAAAATGTGAAAACCTGAACTAGAATAAAAAGCAGCACTTTTTCTAGGCACACGAATACTTGAAACAGGATTTTTGGTTGAATGGAGAGAATTTCAAAATAATATGACAATTTTACAAAATAGCAACTTGGACACATTATGTTTGAATTAAGACAAGATGATGTCTGAATTAAGACAAGATGATATCTTAACTAAAACACTAGAGAATGGGAAGAGAGGATTGGTGGATTGATTGATTGAATCCGCCGAATGAACTCATATTTATAGTTTTTGTAATGATCCATTTCATCCATCGCTTCCCTAGAGTCCGTTGCATCCCTTTGAAATAACGACTAATTTGCAATGGTCATGTCTGTTTGAATTGTTCAATTCAAATTGTTGCATCCATTGATGAACAGTTGCATTGTAAAAAATTGCCAAAAAATGTACATAGCAAGATTCGAACCCAAGTCTCCTACCATCGTAGCTATATTAGTTTGTTATTTATCTATGAAATTATATTATACTTGTTATAATTTTTGAAAATCCCAACAGATGCTACTGCAGATTTGAAGACAGCAGAAGAGGTAAGCGGGACCTTTTCTCTTCTATTGCTGTAAATAATAATTCTAGAAAAGTTTCTTGCATAATAACTTTTGATATCATTTTTTGTCATTTCCTTTAACAAAAATTTCAATTTGGCAGTTGGGAGACATTCAACAGATTGAGAAGTTCAGCAAAAGAACAGTAAAGGTAGATCTCTGTTCTCTGGAATGTGAGGCAGTTACAAAGCACTAGATACAGAAATCCAAATAAACCGATTGAAACTGGACTGTTTAGGACATTGAATTTGGAATAATAGGATTGGCTTGGTGGTTTGGCCACAATCAATTCAACGTAAATCAGAAACAATACCTGTGAAACAATGAGAGGGGAACGAGTAAGAATTCCTCATTGGAAGTTGTTATGGATATCTTCAATTGAGTGAAGAATTTCTGCTTGGCTACTAACTGCACATAGTTGGCCTCCTTTTGAGCAGTGGATGACAGTGTTGCCTTCCTTTTTTTGCTTTCTAGAATTTGTAGGCCTTTTCTGTTGTGGAAGTCCATTGGATCTTTATTGTTTTTAGATTGTTATTCATGGCCATGTTTTTCATGATCACTCTTCTAGAAGAGTGTTGGCTCATTCATGTCATTTGTTAATATATGCATAAATTTCTGAATGTCATGGATTTTATTTTGATAGGTGACCAAGCGACATAATGAAGACTGTAAACGACTTTTAAGACTCATGGGAGTGCCCGTTGTGGAGATAATTTCACTCATAAACGAATGATTTGTGCTCAATAATACATATCACATACGTTTTCTCTTAGAGGTAATTCATATTGATCACAAGTCCATTACATGCCCTTCTATGTTTTGTAGGCTCCTTCTGAAGCAGAAGCTGAGTGTGCAGCATTTTGCAGAAGTGGCCAGGCAAGCAGTTTAGACGGGTTTCTTCTACTGTGCGTCTCCATCCCTATTTGTTGGCATTTTCAGTAATCACCAGTTTATTTCTTATGTTAGGTTTATGCAGTTGCCTCTGAAGATATGGATTCACTGACTTTTGGAGCTCCAAGGTTTCTCCGGCATTTAATGGATCCAAGCTCAAAAAAAGTCCCTGTGATGGAGTTTGAAATTACTAAGGTGCAATTGATTGTATAGAAGCTGCCTATGATTGTATATTTTTGCTTCAGATTGTAATAGAACTATGTTGCTTTTGCTTCAGATACTGGAAGAATTGAATCTCACCATGGTTCAATTCATCGATTTGTGCATTCTATGTGGCTGTGACTTATTGTGATAGCATTCGAGGTAATTAGGACTTTCAATTTTCTTCAAGTCATCTATTGTCAACTATTAAGCATTGACATTATTTCTGAACTAATGATGTCTACAACTGTCCTCACAAAATAGGTATTGGAGGACAAACAGCTTTGAAGCTCGTTCGCCAACATGGTTCCATAGAAAATATATTGGAGAACATAAACAAGGAGAGGTGCTTGGCAAATGAAATATTCTAAGTGCATCTTTTCTCCCATAGTCATATGCATCTATTTGTTTTCTCTTTCTCCTTGTCCTATTGGAAATATGACTTCATAATTTCATATTGACATTTAATACTTAATTCATTGCTAAAATTTAGCACTGTGGCCATCCAGCCATGGCACTTGGAAATGACACTGGAACTGAAGTCTGGGACTATTCATCTATGGGGTGAAGGGAAAGATAAATAACTGAAACAAAGAAAGAAAAAGCAAACAACTTCTTAAACTGGGTAGTGTTCAATGTTGTACTTTTCTGTTGTTACTTCTACATTTCCAATTTTTTTTTCACATCTTTCCACACAATTATGCTATCTATTTTAACTTTATCTTTTTGCTCTTAATTATTACCGCTATTATATCATATCGTTTTCTCACTTATCATAATTTTTTTCCTTTCCCACTTTTCCACTTTTGCTTTAACCTCTTCCCAAATGCTCCCTAACCTCTACTCAGGGTGTTCTTTAGTTTGAACTCTCTCCTGCTCAATTACCCTCACCTTTCTCTCCTGGCCTTTTCTCTCTTCAATGTAGGTATGTAAATATTTTTCTTTCTTTATATTCTAATAATTTGAGAAGTCTATATGATGCTAAACACAAAGCTTATGAGAGCCTATATGATAGATTAGGAACTAGACAAGGTGAAAAAGATATTTTTAAGTTGGCTAAATTAAGAGAAAATAAGGGCAAAGATTTAACACATGTTAGATGTATTAAAAGTGAGGACCAAAGAGTTCTAGTCAAAGATGATAATATTAAGGAAAGATGGAAAACTTATTTTTATAGTTTACTAAATGATACCCCACACGAACAATTAACATTAGATGTTAGTCTAAATAGGGAAGAAAATAGGAATATCAGTTATTTCACAAAAATTCGAATATCTAAAGTAAAGGAAGCTCTAAGGAAAATGAAAACAGGAAAAGCTTTAGGCCCAGATAATATACCAATTGAGACATGGAAGTGCATGAGAGATGTAGGTGCAACATGGTTAACAAATCTTTTTAACAAGATTATAAAAACGAAGTTAATGCCAAGTGAATGGAGGAAAAGCATTATAGTTCCAATTTATAAAAATAAGGGAGATATTCAAAATTGTGCAAATTATCGTGGAATAAAATTAATGAGTCATACTATGAAATTATGGGAAAGAGTAATTGAACATAGACTAAGACGGGAAACTAATATATCTGAAAATCAATTTGGTTTTATGCCAGGAAGATCAACTATTGAAGCTATTTTCTTACTTAGACAACTATTTGAAAAGTATAGGGAGAAGAAAAAGAACTTATACATGATTTTTATTGATTTAGAAAAAGCTTATGATCGAGTACCAAGAAAGTTAATATGGCAAGTGATGAGGAAAAAAGGAATTAATGACAGATACATTGATATTATTAAAGATATGTATGAGGGGGCTGTTACAAATGTGAGAACCATTAGTGGAGATACTAATGTCTTCCCAGTTAAAATAGGTTTACATCAAGGCTCAGCCTTGAGTCCTTACCTTTTTACCTTAGTAATAGATGAAATTACTAGACATCTCCAAGAAGAAGTACCTTGGTGTATGTTATTTGCAGATGACATTGTTCTAATAGATGAAAGTAAAGAAGGACTAAATTTAAAATTGAATAGGTGGGTAGATGCTCTAGAATCTAATGGTTTTAGAATTAGTCGCACAAAAACTGAATATATGAAATGCAATTTTAATAATAGTGAGAACCCGGATGATGAACCAATTAAGATTTTAGATCAAACAGTAACAAAAACTAATCACTTTCGGTACTTAGGATCAATAGTTCAAGAGAC
Source organism: Annona cherimola (assembly GCA_030490835.1). Lineage (NCBI taxonomy): Eukaryota > Viridiplantae > Streptophyta > Magnoliopsida > Magnoliales > Annonaceae > Annona > Annona cherimola. The sequence goes on along the minus strand of CM059972.1, from coordinate 20,558,271 downwards.
CGGGGAAATCGAGAAAGATATAATACATAGAATTCAAGCAGGATGGAAGAAATGGAGAAGTGCGTCAGGAATTTTATGTGACCGTCGAGTTCCAGTCAAATTAAAAGGAAAATTTTATAAGACTGCGATTAGACCTGCTATGCTTTATGGGGCAGAATGTTGGGCAGTTAAAGAGCAACATATACAAAAAATGAGCGTAGCGGAAATGAGAATGTTAAGGTGGATGAGTGGTAAAACAAGAAAAGATAAAATTAGGAATGAAATAATTCGAGAAAACTTAAAAGTGAGACCAATTTATGATAAAATGAGAGAAAATAGATTAAGATGGTTTGGTCATGTTAAAAGGAGGCCTGAAGTAGCACCGGTTAGGAAAACAGAGTTTATCCAAGTAGAAGGTGGTAGAAGAATGAGAGGAAGACCCAAAAAAACATGGATGGAAGTAATTAAACAAGATTTAAAAATATTACATATTACTGAAAATTTAGTCTTAAATCGTCAAGAATGGCGTAACAGAATCCATGCAGCCGACCCCACATAGGTGGGAAATGGCTTATGATGATGATGATGATATTCTAATAATTTGAGAAGTCTGCATCTTATCGTTTTATAGTGCTCATCATCGCCATCATCAAGCCTAATACCAACTAAGTAATGTGTTGTGATCTTTTTCATGTATAAGCATATGAAATATGATGTGGCTAATGTGGCTTTCATTTAAGAGTGAAAAAATGCATTCCAACATGTATTTAGTTTGTTAATTCCATCATCGATTACATGTCATTATTGCGGCAAACATTTATTTTGCATGATCTTCCTAGAAGCTATTAGTATGTTCCATGTATTGACCTCTTTTCACCCAACTGCAGGTATCAAATTCCAGAGAACTTTCCATATCAAGAAGCTAGACGTCTTTTTAAAGAACCAGTAGTTTCTGATGCCGAAACACAGCCTGAGCTTAAATGGGCTGCTCCAGATGAAGAGGTGGCCTATGTCATTTTTTAAGGAAACTTCATGCTTAGTCATTTTATCTGCTTGGCATTTTTTTACTTCACGTTTTAAAAAAAATCCTCAGGGACTTGTCAGCTTTCTTGTGAATGAAAATGGATTCAACCAAGATCGAGTGATAAAGGCATGTTCCTGACCGATCAGATAAGTTTGTTCTTCACCTATTGTTGCTTTTGCTAATGTGAATCCTTTCAACAGGCAATAGGAAAAATCAAAGCAGCAAAGAACAAATCAACCCAGGGCCGGTAAGGCTGATCCTGCTGGTGGTAATTTATTTTTCATTATTTTATTACAGATCAATTACTCTAAAATGCTTATGCACAGATTAGAGTCCTTCTTTAAGCCAGTTGCAAATGTAACTGCACCCACTAAACGGAAGGTACGGGGCTTTAGGTTTTTCCTAACCTTTCATGAGGTTTTTTTTTTTTTTTTATCTTTTTCCCTTGGTTGAATCTTACTCTAAGTAATACTACTATGTTTACAATGGAGAATTCACACAACCATGTTGTTGTGGAGTAGTATTTGTTATTATCTGTCTAACAGTCTTTTCTTCTAGGAGTAGTCTGACCACAGAATTAGTGTCTTTCCCATGTTTCAATTATTCAATTAACCTTTCATTTAAACCTGAATGTTTCATTATGCTTTCATCTATCCACTGTCTGATGTTGGGAGATATTTCAGGTTTCTCTATTTTTTCAATGTTTAAAGGATCTTGTGAAATTTGTTGCCCGGAATAGGTATTATCTTATGCTATATGTCCACCCGTAAGCTTCTCTGATTTCTGAAAAACGATAATAATAATATTAGAAAAAACTTTTGAAAAAATGGGGCATGAATGAGAAGTATGTTTAGGCACCCATGCATGCATTCCTTGATCAGTTATCATGCCTTTTGATCCCTGGAGCAGGAAAACAGATGTATGATCAGATCTGTTGGATCAACAGCCCAGCCTAAGACATTTACCCTCCAAGTTTGCCCTCACTCCAGACCAAAGATTATTGGCAGCTTAAACCTGCCAATTCCGAAGCTGAGTCATGGAAACTCAGGAGCTTCTTTCACCAATGTGCATTTCAGAGCATGAAGCTAAGCAGTAAGCAAAGACATGAGAGAAATCTTCTACGAGCAGATTTTTTTCTCAATTTGAACACCATTAAACCTTGTTTTTTGTAACTATTGTGTGACCAGTCTTATTGGACATATGATATTGGTCTTGTAGAGAAAATTTGTCTTTTCTTTGGGATCGCTCAGTTATTTGCAGTACATTTATGTTTATCAATCTAAAAAATTCTCCTGATAGTAAGGAAAATGGATAGCAATAGGCAGCAGGTTTGACCAAATTATGAACATCGCCTGGTCTTTATCGTTTCTGCAATGGAGACATTCCTCTGTCAATTCTCTCTGTTGCCAGTACAAGTTTTGTTAGATATTATTGTGTCCCGGTTGTATTACTAGGAAAAACTGTCACTGCGATTTCAAGTTGTAAACATGCAAACTTCCTGAATTGCAACAGTCTGGAGTACTTGTCTGAGGTTCATATCTTCAATTTTTTGCTAATCAGGAAGTGGCAGCGGTGGCATCAAAGGAGACAGCAAACAAGAAATCGAAGTCTACAGGCAGAAAGAGAAAGTAGTCGGAAGTGAATCTGGAATTGGGTTTCTGTACTTAATGCGGTTTTAACGACTTTATGGAATTTGCAATCCCAAACTTTTCGGCTCCTTAGCATTTTGTTCCTGCTCTCCTACCATCTTCGGTTTGATTTCCGATCCTAGAAGTCTTTGGTTTGCATGTGAAGTTCTAGGGCATGGAAATTCCCAAATGCTTGAAGCGCCTTAGGATAATCAAAATTCTTCCACCATTTGGCTACCCATTTTTTGGGTTGTTCTTTAAGTGTTTTTCTTTTCTTTTGCTTTTTGTTTTGGTCTTAAATGTATGCATGAAAAGCGCACCGAATATTTCCATCTGCCCTAAAGAATTGAAGAGTTCATCCATTTCTTTGTTAGAAAACGGATTGTATTATTAGTTATCACTTCTATAGCGATGAAGTGGAGGATTATTTGCTTCGCTGAACAACTGTTTATTAAACTATTTTTTGCTGGAGGCTCATTATAGGTTTTATTTATATTGTCTACGTTCATTTTTTTATATTAAAGGAAATTAAAGCTTAAAAAGTTATAAAAATGAGAAGTTAGAGAAGTTAAAAGAGTCATTGTTGATCATTAAGAAGCAAATAAAAAAGACATCTGGGATGGATGGGAGCTCTCTAAAAATCTAAAGACATTGAGAACTAAATTTAGTAATACAATCTACACAATAGTTCTGATCGTGATAGATATTTGTATACTTCTATTCTCAATCTAGCTGATAACGACGTTTAATCTTATGATTGAAAGGTACTGTGCTAATAAAGTTGATAAGAGATGCACCGTATGATCAACTTGCTATAGGAACTTACATTCACTTTTTCGGTGCCCCTTTGGACCATGTAAATAGAAGATCCTGACAAATTGTCATAATTTTAATCACAAGAGGCAGACATAAACCAATGTTAGTGATAAAATGGCTGCAAAAAAGCTATGCCGCCAGGTATCCAAACTTTAAAGTATCTCGAATTATATCCCTTATAGCATTCCTCTAATGCAGTAAATCTACAAAGCCATCGATATTAAGTTGTACCATGTTTTGCATTTGCTTCGGAATATATCTGAGAGTGATCATATGCTGTAACTTTTGTTTAATAGTTGTGCTTCCGGGGAACCCCTTTTGTTGAATCCGAACCATGAATGCACATAATGACATTTGAAACAACTTTGAATATATCATTCATAAAGTCTAAATTTCAAAAAAGCTTACGGAAGTAATAGACTCATTTCTCCAGACGATGAAAGGCTAGAGTTGATCGGCTCACAACTCTAGAATCAAATTAATTTCAGCAAAATCAATTCTAGAATGAGATGTTTAAATGGCCAAAAAACTCAGAGAAAAACTTACGTAAATTGGAAATTTCAATTTATGAAATCGAAGTTTACAAAAGTTAATTAAATTGTTCGAGGAGTCTCACGAAAAATTTTAGAAAGACGGGAGCTTTAAAAGATCCATTGTGCCTACAAAAGATGACCAAGTTCAAACAACGGCCGAAAAAAAGGATCGTCTAACAGGCAGATGAAAAGCTTCGGCAACAGTAATATTGCATTAAATGCATTGTTAGGCGTTAGCGAAATTTTCAACAACAAATTCAAAAAGACCATGTCATAAAAAAGAGTTTAATTCACTTTGAAACAACAGCTAAGATCATGAAACAAACATTCACTGAACTTTATGAAAACTTGGACTACTCTTCTCACTCATTGGACCTGAATGTGAAGAAGTATTCAAATTCTCATCAATATTGTATCGATTAGGGTTATTACAGCACTTGACAAGTACTTGTTCCTCATAACGCATTTGTTTGTCATTACTGTATAAATTTGATTAGTTAGAAGCATTGTTTGTACTTTTTCATTTATAGCAAAAGGGGTTTATTATAGAAGAAGACATGTATGAGCTGTTGGTGTGCTCGTAGAACCAACCGAACTTTGTACTTTGGTTAAAGTATAGTCGAACCTGAGGCTGCGGTGTCGAATAGTGGAATAGGTGCTTAGGATTGTGTGTCACAATACTTCTGCTGCATCTCTACTTCTCAGACAAACGTATTAAAAAAGGCTAAAATGTTGAAGCTCAATTCATCCCCTTCTCGAGAAAGCCAATACATAAAGACCAACGCATTTGGTTTAATTTCTCAATAAATTAATTTATAATATCTCACTCATTCATTGTGTTTTAAAACAATCGTTTAGCTAGAAATATGATTAATGTATTGACAAAAATTTGGTAAGCCACAGGTCTCACTTACTGATGTATAATTTTTAACATGATTTAATATTTTAACTATCTAATCTTATTTTTCTATTATTACATTTACATTTCTTTTAATATAAATTTACTATCTATTTTAACTTTATTCCTTTTTACTCACAACCATTACCTATTTCATATCATATAATTCTCTTGCTTCTTAAAATTTTCTTATACTCACTCCCCCAAATTTTACTTTCCAAACACTTAAGGGATCGAATTTTGTAAACTCGAAAACTTTGATCAATGCAATAATTGCACTTCTAGCTAAACATGTATTTTAAAACACAATAAATGAATTGGATTTCAAAAAATTTTAACCCACTAATTCATTAAAAACGACCATCCAAATTCCAAACGAAGTCATGGTTTGGTAGTGGGTTATTATCTGGGCCCAAGTTTCAGATCCGCTAAGAATGGCAGGCCTGGCCTGCGAAAGTTCGGTTGTGGAGTGAGAGACGACTGTAGGATTCATTATTTTGTGGAAGATTTGAGAGGTGGCTTCGTGACATTACTTCATAAATTACTAATTAGGCATGTGATTATGTGATTAGTGGTAGGAGAGGAATGGGATCGTTGTCAATTAATTGTTTCGTTGGTGGGACAATTCACCCACTCCGTTCGACTTTATCAAATAAAATATTATCAATACACTGCAAGTGTCTATCCTTATTCATCCTCAACACCTAGCTTTAACAAAACACTAGTGTCTCCACCTAATCTCAATCAGCCTATTGTTTTTGCCGTAATCAAGAAAAATGACCAAAGCCCCCCACCCCCATCCCCACTGCTTTTTAAATTATTTAACCAACGTTGGAGTTAAATCAATCACGTCCCACATTGGTAGTATATATCAGCAGCAGCGTTTGGTCCCTTCCATTGATATTTAAATCTTGCAAAAGTCTCCCTGTTCTCCCCTCTGTGATGAAAGCAGCATCATGCAATTTTGAGTAGCTTTCTTAAGTCAAGTACTCAAGAAGCCATACTAATGATAATATTATTATTATTAATTAATTGATAACGTTGCAACTAGATAAAACAAAAATAACATGTGCCTTGCTGACTTGGTGATCCTCTGAAGATGATCTGGTAGAGGATATGTACGTGGACTTTTTCCCCTCCTTCCCTGTCCCTTTTTAGTAGTAAGCTAGCCGTTTGAGGAGAGGAGATGAGAAACCTATTTTCTAATGAATTCTAATCATTTTATCTATCTTAATTATCTTTTTTTTTTAATTTTTACTCTTATATTTCAATTTTTTTTTTTATATAGTTACCCTATTTATTATTATTTTATTCTTACCATATTACATCTCTCTAACAATTTGCAAAATTTTTTCCACTGCCCCCTCTTCCCACGTAGGTGCCGTTTATAGAATATGAATTTTGTTGAGAAAGTAGGGAAGTGGAGGAAGTAGGAAATGTAATATTTTGAAGATTGTATATATAATATAATACGACGGGGGTAAATTTTAAGTAAATAGGGTAACTTGAAGAAAAATGATTGAAGTATACAAGTAAAATTAGAAAAACTAAGATTATTTGATAGCTAAAACATCAAATCATTTATGGGATAATATGTAGGAGAAAGAGGAAAACCATGGGGGTCAATTGCTAAATATGCCTTAAAAAAAATTTCCAAACACATTGTGCGAACATAAAGAAGAGTTACAAAAGGCCTTGTTTGCCCACCTGATGATACAAAGAAAAGTCTGTTTTTCAGTTTTTTAATTTGTTTTCTTAAAAATTGAGAAGTAGAAGTTGAACATTCACATTTTTTTTAAAAAAATGGAAATGTTTTTATGATACTGGATTTCACATAAGCGATTTCCTGGAACTCTCCATTTTTGAGAGGTTGACAATTACTATAAAATTCAATTTATTTATTATATTTAACATCTTTATGTAGCTAGAAAACTAAGTTCCATCTAAATCAACGTGTGCATAAGCCACATTTGCTTAAAAATTAAGTATATTCATGTGTAAATTAGAAAAATATTTAGATTTATTCACATATGCATTATAATGTAGTAATATTTTATAAAATCATTTATGTGCATAATAATGATATTTTAAATAATTTAGATGTTAAAATACTACTTAAAATTAATATTAGTATTAAATTATTTTATTAGATCAATTTTACACTTTTGTAGATGAGATCTATATATAATAATACTAGATAAATAAGAAGGTTTGACGACAATATAACTAATATTAAATATAATAGATTGAGTGGATTTTTCATCGACTATCATGACATTAAAAATAAAAAAGGTTTCGTAAAAGAGGAGTTACACCGAAGTATCCCATTTAAGAAACGGATTAATCAACTTTTTGAAAACGCATTTGATAATGTGAACTAAAACAGTGGGCCAAACGAAGTTTGGAGTCCACGGATCGAAGGAGCCAGCTAAAGGCTTGACTTGAAGCAATACCACTTGTCATTTTCCCAGTTTGAATTGGTGGAGAACCGAAATGTGTATATACTAATGGATGAGTAGTCAATATTATTGGTGATGGACCCTCCTCCATCCATGATAGCATGCACGAACATGAAGAAAGAGTCAAAAGGGGAGGTGGACGTTTCCTATTTATTTGTATTTCTATCCTATGTGTTGTCACCCATCTCCCTACCCCGTTCAAGCCGGTGTTTCGATTGCCCTTTAGATTCTCCAACCATAGCTAGATCTCTCACTGTCGTCTTATCAGCGCAGGGTCTGGCCAGTTACCCCATATCTTCTTTTTCTTTTGTTTTATTTCTCCTCATTGATTTTCACCCCTCTCGAATTATCAACCAACAACAATGCCCATGTCCGGTGGGGCATATATAAGTGCTTTTGTGGGCCCTGCATTTCTTTCGCTTTAAAAATTATCTATTACGAGGTGAAGTGAGGTCGTAGGTTCGAAGCCTATAGACCGGATTTTCCTTCTCCATGTGGTCTCGAAGCTTGGTTTTCTATGTAAGCAGGATTTAGCCTCCTCCATTATTATTAGTGAAAAAAATTGTAAAAGATATTTAGCGGCAGATTTGTAAGACAAAAAAAAAAAGAGGAAAAAGATGCAACAACTCTTGAGCTTAGTTGTAATATGAGCTGACATGGGATGTAAATATTAACGATTAAAAAATTATCTATATATGGGCATGAGTTAAATACAATGTTTTAATTAAGGTAAAATTGAGTTTAATACAATGTTTTAATTAAGGTAAAAATTCTACTTATACTCACAACATTTGCCCTTGATTCCTATTATACCCACAACATTTCAAAAAAAAATATTCGTACACTCGTAACATTTCACCATAAATTCTTATTGTATGTGTGTAGTCAAAACAACCGTTAACTACTTTATTGAAAAAAGATTTTCTCTTAAATTTTTTTAATAAAAAAATTTAACCTTAATATAATATTTGAATTAATTAAGGTCATAAATTAATAATTTACCAACATTAATTGAATAAGATTAAAGTTGAATTGTTTCAATTAGAAAATTATAAAAGATTAAAATTGACTTTTCAATAAGATAGTTAACTGATATTTTAACTGTATAGGTATGGTAAGAGTTCATCGTGTAAAAAAAAATGAAATATTATGAGTATAATAAAAATTATGACAAATATCATGGGTGCAGGGGGAATTTTCCCTTTACCTTAATATATAAAATGAATTGCATTAAGAAGTTCAAATGGGGCCTTTGAACCTGTTCAATATTGCTTGATGTGAACAGGTTGCCTCTCCCTTATATAATTATCACTAGTGATATTTTTTGCATTTTCAAATGAAAGAAATATTTTCGGACAGACCCAAGAATCGGTGCACCTAAGTCTACACAAAGACGCGTGAACCGTCCACAGTAGTCTAGTAGTCTACTGTGACAACCAATCTCGCCCATGCGTAGGAGCACGTGTTTGATAGGCAGAGTTGAGAGTATAGACTTCCGCCAAAGGGCCGCTGGTTTTCCACAATACAGTAATAGTAATAAAAGTAAATTATTTTAAATATTTTTTCGAATGAGAAAGAGACAGCGTGTGTGGACGGGGACAGCCTCTGATGTAACACTGATCCGCAATGGTCAAAACCCATGACCCATGTCATCCCTAAACTTTTCTAGCACATGCATGCATGCATCTACCCTCAATATTTTTCATATTCATCCAAGCCCAACGTCCGTCCCATTGGAATGGGATGAGATGTGAATATAAAAGAATTTTCTATTTTTATATATATTTTTAGCTTTTAATAAAATTTACCATTCTTCCCCATATGATAATCTTACTTTTCAGCTTTTAATAGAATTTGTCACTCTTCAACATTTAATAATTAATTTTTTCTTATTTTCAAAATAGACTCATCCAATCTTCTCCTCTAAATCTAATAGCATTTTATGATATTTTGTATTTGTGCCTCACCCATCTTCTCGAAATCTGAAATCTGATAGAATTACATGAAATCGAATCATCTTTCAATTGCAAACGTTACTTACGATTACTACATAGACCCCTTTGACTGAGATCATTGAACCCTTCTACTATATGACAATATGAATAATGACGGTGTATGGATGCGATGGTGGTCCTTCGGAGCATGGCATGACCAATGGCAAAAATAATCAACGACAGGAGCAGACTTGAAAGTAAAGTTAGTTTTTAATGCCGCATTTTTTTTGTTGCTATTCTCCACCTCATCTCCAATTCGTCTCATCTCACATCGCTAGAATGATCTCCTTGATTTATTTTGTTGCCCTGCGGAGCATGAGCGTTGCGTAGACAAGCAAATTTCCCCTCCAAAATATTCAAATTGTGTTGCCATGAATTTCATGTAGACAGTCGGGGGCGGTCGTTAACAAGTGTGTTTCAACTGCTGGGAACATTCAGAAATTAAACTGTTAAAATTTTTTATTGTTTTTTGTTCGTATATATTTACATTTATTTCAAATTTTTATTACAATTAAACCTTGAAATGTTCCTAAAATTTTTCAAGAAGAAAATAACGAGACCTGATCTTCTACGACCGGTCGGAAATCCGGTGATTTCCGACCGGTCAAAAAATATATATTTTTTTATTTTTTTTGAAAAATAATTTTATAAACATGTTAATCTAGTTATATTTAATCTATAAACCAAATTTTACCATTTTTGGATATGTATATATATTTATTTTGGATTTTTAAATACAGGGGTATTTAAGTCATTTTAAGAATATTTAAAATGACTTAAATACCCCTGTATTTAAAAATTCAAAATAAATATATATACATATCCAAAAATGGTAAAATTTGGTTTATAGATTAAATATAACTAGATTAACATGTTTATAAAATTATTTTTCAAAAAAAATAAAAAAAATATATTTTTTGACCGGTCGGATTTCCGACCGGTCGTAAATGATCAGTCGGCGAAAATAACATGCACTTACCTATCAACTCGAGAGACACGAGTGCTTCTCCAACCAAATGGGATAAAAAGCTCCTAATTAATAAATTGGAAGACAAAGCTCTTATATAATGCATTGAAAGATAATGCCCAACACCATTCTAGTGTATGTCTCCCATATGGGATTTACGAACAGCACGATTGAATGCATCTTAGTTAAACACCTAATTTAATATAATATTGACATTGATTTTATATAGAATAAAAGATTTATATTCCCCACGACAACTTAGATAAACACTAATAGGTAAAAAGTAGAATGAGTGTCATTATGTATGGTCATCATTATCATCATAAACTGTTTTCAACTCAGGGCGTGTTTAGTAATGCATAAAAAATGTCAAGTTAAAACTATTCAATCTAAAGCTTTTCGTTTTTCATAACTATTTTATTTTTAAATCATTTTTTCTCGTCTTCCTATGAAACTACCCAACTTTTCAATAACATATTTGTTTGGTACGGTGGAAAACTTTTGTGACGTTTATTAAGGTGGAAATTCCAACTTATTGAATTCATCGTATCGGCCATTAGTTGACCATGGCATTGTGTGCTCATTAATACGTTGTATGTCATTAATAAGCTATTATCTTAAAACAGTTGAGAAGAGGAGTAACAATTAGCCGAAAGCATGCCATGTCAAAGCACAAGAGAGTTGGACTCGGTGCAGCTCTGGTCCTTGGTGGTATTATCAGCATGGACGACGTTGGTGTTGATGATCGACGCGATGTGTTTTTTATTTCGGTACTCGGGTATGATAAGTTTTACATAATCGGTCAAGTTTTGACATTTACCAAACAGATCCTATTTTGACACAACTATCAATACATCCAACTTATCTATTTTAACTTTATTCTCTTTACTCTTCATCATTATTCTTACATACCAATCGTTTTCTTTTGATTCAAAATTTTTATATAAAAAAATTTTTCATTTAAAAGTTTTATCACTTCCCAAACACACTATTAGTAGAGTTTTTTTATTTATTTCATTTGACAATCATCTTACAATATCTCATATTATTTTATAAATCAAGCCGAAGTATTCTAACTATTTATTCTAAACTTGTCAATTGTCATCAAAGAAGAACCATAGTCCTTCAAGAGAGACAATGGTCCCACACCTAGAGATCAGAGCCCCAACCTTATCTAAAAGTAATATTTGTTACATTATTCATCATCCATGCTAAGACTGCCTTCTCATTTTAATTGCCATTTGCATTACTTACAAGAGTCATCCAAATTTTACCCCCGTTGTAGATGGAGTAGAAGAATTTAAATAGTATGGATTGGATCGGCGTCATGCTCAGCGGAAACGACAGAGTGCATGCCTATGAAGAGAGACATTGGGCTGGAGCATCAAAAGATATTCACTTTTTCTATTTTAAAAATGTGAAGTGGTCGAGAAGTTTGTGCAAGAATCAAATTGGACTGGGGGAAGTTTTTTATTGAATAATTCTGACTTTGGTTTTGTTGTACTGGGTGGGAGGAAAAACGGAAGCTCTGTCACCATAGCTAGGGTTTGGACTCGACTTCTGGGGAGCCCACTCAACTACTTTTTAAAAGCTGGGGTGTTTCACACTGCAAGTGGGCCTTTCTGCTCCAAATGGAGCCCACATTAATCATAAAGTTAAAATCTAACCCACTTATTATAGTTAAATTTTTTATTTTAATACAATATCTCAAGTTTTATTCAAAGCAGGTATGTTTATAGGCCCCGTCTAAAAACGTGCATAATTAATGTAATAAAATATTTTCATTTAAATATTAATTTTAAAGTTATAGTTTCAATGCCTAAACTATATTAACATCTTTCCTGTATGGGCAAATAATTATATAAATTAGTATTATATTTTAAAATATCAATAAATTAATCAAAGTATTTTTATAATTTACAGATGAATATATACATTGAAAAGAAAATGTAACCCATTTGAGACTTTGATATATATAAGCTAATAATCATACGCAACCAGGTCATTACTTAACTAAATAACAACTCCTTATTTTTTGTATTTAGAAGATATATTCTAAATTATTTACGATGCATTCTGTGATATACATATATTCGTCAAAGCGATATGAAACTATTAAAATTTGAGAATAAATCTACAGTATATAAAATTTCTAATTAAAGTAAATTTTGACATTATAAATATATTTATATAAAAGAATACTGCAGACGGTAAGTTTTTTTTTTTAAATTGTCATAGAAAATAAAAAAGCAAAGGATTGTATATGATTATCATCCATGCATATAAATGCCTTTGGTTGGGTTAGCCCACGTTCAATCCAACCTTTGGAAATGGCACGCTCTCCCACTGTCCTGATTCTTCCCTCACAGGATCTGCCTTAGTCAATATTTTGATGGGGTTGGTGCTTGCGGAGTAGGACATTAGTGGATTTTTTTCCCCTAAAATGATTGCATCATGGTGAGGGGCTTTTTTTTTTTATATGGACGAATCTATTAATGGTTCTGCCTCGGATGCACTTATATGCATGCACTCCATGTTTGCTGTTTATTGTATGGGCTGGGGGAAGACTCGGGTATGCACTACCATTTCCATGTTTTGCATGTGCCCGCTGCAATCTTTGGTTGCTTTCATGGTTCCACATGGATAGATGGATGAATGTATGTATGCGCCTATCTATGTACATACATTTCTGGCCTCATGCTCACATGGATGTGGCGTGGGTGGGATGCTTAGGGATGCATGGGTAGCCACGTTGTCAGAACCGGTAAAGTAACTGGTCTGGTTTGAACCGGTTTGACTGGTTAAATAAACCGGTTTGAACCGATGATGTCAGCGTGACATATTTATGATGTCATAAATGTGTAATTATGTTTACTTAATTGTATATTGAAAAAATTATATATTTATAATTCTTAAATCTATATATTAGACTTTAATTATCACAATAAAACATGCAAATTAAATTAATAGAAAATTTTAAAAATCAATTAACTAAGTAGTAAGCACAAATATAACATATTAAATTTAAAAATCAACTAAATTAGCTGACCTCAAATGTAATAAGCCTTGGATCTTGCAATCAACAATGATGAACAAATACTACCTAGCATGGTACAATAAAGTACAATAAAAACTTTGTAACTTACATAATCATGCGATCAATAATATTTTCTCAAATACACAAATGAATAACAATATAAATTACAATGAAGATCTATTATTGGATACTACAATAGTAGAATTTAGAAAATGCACGCAACTGATAAATGAGGTTTACACTATGCAACAAATATTAATATTATGCATTGCCTTTTTTATTAAAAAAATAATGTTGTTGACCAGAGATGGACAAGGTAACAAAAATTTACCGTTGTAGTTAGAAAATTAAAACTAAAAGGAGATGCCAAATGGAGAGGCTAGCGGCTTCGAGAGCAGCTTAAGGCAATGAATAGGTTAGGCTGAAAAATCCCACCAACAAAATAGTCATTCGTCCAATCAAAGATCCAAAAAATAAGTATATCAATTGCATTAAGGCATACGACAACTATTTCAGACTTTCAACCTTCCATTTAAAAAGAAAAATGCCATTAGTGGACCATAGAAAATAGGAGAGGAGGGAATCGGGTTTTGGGAGAAATGGTAGGGAGAAGAAGGGCTGACAAGCTGGTTAAAGTCGATTGGGGGTGTTGACATGAGTGATGAGGAGGTAGAGTAGGGTAGTAGTTGCGATCAGCGAGGAGAGGAGCTTGGGCTTGAGCACGGCGTAAATGGTGGATGCAGTGGCATGCTGCTTGGCTCAGAGGAGGCAAGGTAGGTCAGCAGGCTTAAGCGGCAACAATAATGGTGATTTCTGCAACTCTAGTTCATATCACCGACTTATGATCTGTGTAGAAGGAAATCGATCTGCCAGATTGTAGAGGAGTAAATCGGAGATTAAGAAGATGGAGGAGTATCGCTGGGAGCGAGCTCGCTTCGGTGGTGGGAGTTTGGAGAGCAGCACTGCAGCAATGCTAGGCTTTGGGTTTTGGGAGGAAAACAGAAATAAGATGGGAAAAGGGAAGTGGGAATTGAGAAATCGAGCCAGAGCGCAAGAGGCTGCGGAATAGCTGCTTTGGTTGTTTTTTTTTTAATATCTCCATCAAGCCGGTTAGAAGCGATCCAACCGGAGGCAACGATTCAAGCGCAGTTCGGGCGGTTCAAGAGGTTCTAGAGGGTTAAATTGAGCCGATCGTAAATGAACCGGATCCAGGTCCGGTTCCCGGTCGAACCGGTTCGACTGGCCGATTCGGTCCGTTTCTGATAACACTGATGGGTAGATGTGCTTGGGGCTTTGTTAGTCTATGCAGCATTCCCAAGCCTGCTCGTGCACGGCAGCATTACCAACCATAATTAAAGTCACCATTAAGGCCCACCATACATTAATCTACCCCCTTGATTTGGTGGGACCCATCATTTTTATGGTAGCCCTTGTCAGATCATACTTAGCGTCCTTGCAAGAAGCACTTTTTGACCTTAATCGTCAATATTTCAGTGTATCACATAATGCATTTTAATATTGCAATCAGATCAAAAGCAATTGTATTAGTTGTTTATTTGTGGGTTTTTTCAAATATACCCGCTATTTTTAGCCTTAATTCCAAATATGTCCACTGTACTTGCAGTTAATCTCCAAAACATCAAATCTATTGAGTTAATACCATTAGTTAATCTATGAAATTACTAATATACTTATCAAATTTTAGACATAATTAAAATTTTAAGTGCCATAACTCACTAATGCACTAATTATACATGAGCTCTAAATTTAGGGTTGGATTTGAAAATTCGAACTTCATAACTCATTGCTTCCTTAATTACGTAAGATTACGAGGAGTATTTTGGACATTTACAAAAGTAAACAAATATTTACATCGACAGCCATTAAATTATCTAATGATCTTTAATGGGACGTGCATTTTTAGGATTAAAGACAAATATAGTAGGTATTTTAGAATTTCTGAAACATTACGAGTATATCTAAGATTATAGTCAAATATATAAAAATAAATAAAATATTTTTCAATATTAAACTTTTGTTGTATCTTGTCAAAAAACTATTTAACCCTTCCTCTAAAGAGGAAGAATAAAGTGGGAAATGAGTACACCTATTGTCATACTATTGAAAACTCATTGTCATTAAAAAAAATAAATTCAATTAGGTGGCTTACCTATCCATATGCCATTACTATCGATTTCATTGGAAGTAAAATTTGTGAGTATGCGAATAACAATGCTTAATCTGCTGCGATCAGGTATAGTTGGGCCTTAATTGTGTTTAGCCCAAGATCATATTTTTTTATTTTTTTATAAACATGTTAAGTTAGGCGTATTTAATATACGAATCAAAATTTACTATTTTTGATGCGTTTATTTTTATTTTTCGATTTTTAAACATGGTAACATTTTTGTAATTTTCAATTGAAAATTACAACAATGCCATATTTAAAAATAAAAATATATAAACGAATCCAAAAATGATAAATCTTGGTTTATAAATTAAATATACAAAACTTAATATGTTTAAAAAAACAACAAATTGCCATGAAAAACAAATGAAAAATATAATTTTCGGCCAAACTCAAGTGGCAGCAGATCAGGCCTCGTGAATGAATAACATAACTAGTTTTAAACTAATTATTAATCCAAACATCTCGATGTGCTAAAAATGATACACACACATATATATATATATATATATAGAAAACCGTATAACTGTATATAAATATCTGCCACTTTTAATTCAGGCAGCCCATAAAAAATGTATATAATTTTTCATTGGTTAATTACTTTGCAAGCATTATTTTTAGACTGGCACTTTTATCCGTATCAATTTTGATTTTACTTCCTCATTAACATCAGTAAAATTAGTTGGAAGTTATAAAACTTTTTGATATTTTACACTTGATGGTGGGTAGTTGTTGGCCGGGGATTCCCAATTATAACGTGCAACCAAACGCGCATGTGTACTGCATGCTGCACCATCAACGCATGATAATTGAGAAGCATTAATTAATGCATTCGCATTTCACACACCATATGCGTGTTATGATTTGATTTTTCTTCTTCAAAATCAGCAATGTGGACTGCATGCTGCACCATCAACGCATGATAATTGAGAAGCATTAATTAATGCATTCGCATTTCACACACCATATGCGTGTTATGATTTGATTTTTCTTCTTCAAAATCAGCAAAGATTTTTCAAAGGAATTGACTTATTTTGTGTGAAAGCAACATGGCCAAGAAAACAGCACCGCCTACATGTTTTTCCTTGAAAGAAGGTATGGATTCAAATTCTTCCATAAATGCATTGATTGGATAGTACTTGGACGAGATGGCCGGCGTATTGCAGCAACCTTCCAGTATTCCATGATTTCCATCAACTTCTTTTCTTTTTTTCTCGAGGGTAAAGGATATCCGATGATATTGTTGACATTTTGGTTGGGCTGGTCTGCATATTTTCAATCTTGCTTTTAACGTATAAATATATGTTCGATTTATTCGAACATGTGAAGATGGTCCCTTAGCTTGCATTTAATTCAATTCAACCGGAATTCAGCGTTTTGTTGAAATGGATATTATTAACAAAAGAGGGTCATATATATATATATATATATATATATATATATATTCAGGTGCAGCACCGCTGAAATGAGCCCCACACGATCATCAAATTATAAGTTAAGAATATTCGAAAGTTAAGTAATTTTGATATCACTTGTTTATCGAAGAAACTAAATTTCATCCCAATCAAGTATATTTATTAGTCACATTTGTTTAAATATATATATTCATGTGTAAATTATAAAAACTTATAAATCCATTCACATGTATTAGAATATAATAATATTTTATATAATCATTTATCTATGCGGTAGTGATATTTCAGACGGTTTAGATGTTGGAAAAAATTACTTTAAAATTGATATTTTAGCATTAAAATTATTTTATTATGTTGATTTTACACATTTATAGATAGTAAACTAAACAAATAAAAGAGTTTTTAAGATACTATAAATATTGTTAAATATAATGGATGAAGTAAATTTTTATCAACCATTAAGATTTAAAATATAGAGGAGAATAGATAGAGAATGAGTTTCATAGAAGCGAGACCGTTTATTATTTAACACCATTAATATACTTCTTAGGTCCATATAAGGTTAAAAAATATAATTTAGACCTTAGTTAAAAAGATTTAATAACGCTAATTAAAGTTAAACGAAGGTAACCAATGGTGACCAAAGCTAATAGAAATTAATGAAAGCTAACTTTCATTTCTTACATGTTAGTCAATATTTAACACAATTAGTATGCTTCTTAGGTCTATTTAAGATTATTTGAATCCAAAAATGTAATTAGACCTTAGTTAAAAGATTTAATAAAGCTAATCAAAATTAAACTAAAGCTAACCAAAGTTGAAGCTAACTTTCATTTCTTACATGTTAATTTGTTATCGAAAATAATTAATCTGCTTCTTTGGTCCATTTAAGATTATAAGTATTTAAAAGTTTTATTTATTTTATGCTTTTGCAAAAATTTCTTAATAGTTATATATTTACTTCTTAAAGATATTTTTTTTACTAGATATAAGTTCTCGATCGAAATTACTTTTAGGACATTGTTAACGATTTATCCTTATGTAAATCCATATCTTTTTGTTGGGATTTTTGGATGAAGTTAAATATTACCTATTTTCCTAAAATATTTGTTGTAATTTCTTCGTGTATTATTGTAAAAGGTTTGATTAATTCTAGGAATAAAGGTTCCTAGTATTATTTGTCTTCGAAATTTTTTTACTAGTATAAAAGTTGTGTTAAATGTCACATCTTAGTATTTTATTTCTATATTTGTAAGTTTAAAATTTATTTTGAGCTTAGTTCCTCCTACACGTCTCAAGCTTTTTGTCGCTTTTTCAAAATATTTCATTCAAATTAATCCTTCTTGAATACAATTAAGGTTTGTGCTTGAATCCACCAAGGTTATTGCTAACTCCTACAGCTTCAAAAGCCAAGGAAAAAGTACAAATAAACCACTTCATTACATATGAAATTTCAAAACCCTAACTAAAAGAAGGAAAAGATAAGAACGAATATGTAGATATAATACATGAAAGGCTAAAAACTTTAGAAACTCTTGAAAGTTCAAAAATAAGAAAACTATTTGAGGAATGAGAAGGATTAACCAAAACCCTAAGTTTTTCTAATTGTGATTTTAGAGATTCTGCTAGGTTTAACTAGTCTATTTCTAACTTATTAATTTTCTTTTAAGTGTGCATTTGTTTACAAAATGTCATACTTATCTACATTTCTATCAGGTTAAAGGTTCTTTTGAGGTTTTCATTCTTATACGATTTATAAGGTTTTGGTTTATTTGATTTACCTACTTTTGATTTATTTTTATACTTCTTATATTTTGGTCTAGAGGTTTCTTTTTCATTTCTTTTGTAAGGCTTGTACATTCTAGGATTTTTTGTATATTTATTTTTGTATATTTTATTATCAGTTTCTACTACAAGTTTTTTCTAATCTTCCTATTCTAAATTATTCACAAAAGTCTCCTAATTATTATTTTATTTTAATTATTTCTTGTTTATCATTGATATTACAAATCAAGCACATTCACAACCTTCACCTTGGAAGAATGCTTTCTAAATACCTCCACACGCGAGAGGAGGGGTGGGGAATTGTAAAATTCTCTCATTATCAAAGGGATCACAAATATCAACTTCCGCTTATGAGGAGAGTTGAACTCAAGCATGCTATTACGCACGCCACTCTTTGGGGCCAACTGGGATATCACCTAGTTGACTATTTATTTTTAATTCGGGTGTGTTTAAGAATTGATAAACTTTTGGATGAAAATTTTTTGCGTAAAAGTTGTTAATTAATAGAAAATGATGTGATATGATAAGAGTAATAATGAGGAGTAAAGAGAATAATGTTAAAATAAATAAGTTAGATATATAGGTAATTGTGTAGAAATGATTGAAAAGTAGGATAATTTGTATAGGAAGATGTGAAAAAATAATTAAAAAATAAGGTAGTTATAGAGAGTGAAAAATTTTATTTATTTCCAAACACCCTTTTTTTTAAAAAACAAGCTTTTATGGGGTTCCCATATTTTCCTAAAATCGATGATTTTCAAAAATAAAAAATAAATATGCAAAAGTATTGTAAAATAGTAAACCTTAGCATATGGATTAAATACACTTGGAAAAACAAGTTTAAAAGAAAAATAAAATAAAAAATAAATTTTGTAACTTAAGTGTATATACAATATATTATATATAATTGGGCCTCAAACTTAAAAACTTGGCACTACAAGAATTTTTTATATATATAGCTACTTCTTTTGGCTACATAATAATATCTATTTGGTTGCATCAGATATGTTTTAACTATAATTGATTACTAATTTTGAATAATTGTTTGCTTTTGAGTGATAATATTTAGTTAATTATAATAATTTTTACATCAAATACAAAAAAATTTACATTAGTGTAGCTATTAAAAATTAGTTGCAAATAGTAATAAAAATTTGGCTACAATTGAGGTCTTTTTTGTAGGACAATAATGGAAATGGAAATGGAAAATGAAGAATATAATGGATATGCAAAAGGCAAAACATAAATAAAGTAAAAATAGATAGGAAAATTATAGGAAAAATATGAGAAAATAATTAGAATACAAATGTAAGACTGAAAAAAGTAATAATATGTTTATTTTGTGATATTTATTATTCCTATTTTCATTCTTCTCTACGGAAGTATCGAATTTGGCTACAGTTGATAAAACGTAGTCAAATTAGTCACATATAATATTTTGCTGTATTATTGTAAATTGAATGGATTTAATTATTAACAAGGTGACCCTATAATAAATTTTCTTGTATTTCGATAGTAATTATTATAATTTCTTTAGACAAAACATCTTAAATAAAATACATATATTGAATTTTTTTGATGGATTAAATATATTAAATTTAATTTAACAACCGCAGTGGCCTAAAATTGGTGAACAATGAAAAAATATAATCTGGTGCTATCGCCGCCATTAAAGAGCTGTTCAATAATTATATGATATAGTTTTAGTTGCGTATATGTATATACAATAATTGATTCATTTGTTGCCACCTGTACATTTGGTACGCAAAACATTAGTTGGTTAATCTCACAAGCAACTTTTTTTCCTTATATGCAACAGATTTCATTGCTGCAGAAACTGTTTTTCCTTGTGGTATTTATAATATTTTTTTTGATAGAGTAGTAATCATAATGTAGACACCCCATTTTAGAGCTATTTTAACCATATTAATTAAATATTGGTCCATTTATTAAATGACACTATTATACATATTTTTTAATTAAAAGATGCATCCCAATGCTAGATTTATTTTTATAAAATTATTACAAAGTCAATGGACCAACAAAATATAAAAATCAAGGGCTAAGATTGCCTTCACATGGTCCGCACGTGTATGGAACAGTTATGCTGGCGGAGTACCAAAAGACCAAATCTCATCTTCCCCAAAAATCGCACGGCTTTCTCCGAGACGACAATCCCATGTTGCCATTCGCGATCTCCCTCCACAACCATCGATGGCCGATCGGAGTCACTCATCGAGCTAACAGCATGCTCACATTACTAATCTTCTCCGGCGCAGCCCCATCTCCACGTCTCTGACAGATCTACCTTCTTCAAAGTTGCATCTTAAAACCTTGATTCCGGCCAGCGTTCAACCTCCACGGCGACAGCCCGCTGTCTACATAGCTTCATACCAACGACTCCCGCCATCTCTCCTCCGGATTCGACATTCAAATCCAGCCGTTGCAGCCTGTCAACTGTTGAACGATCTCCGTCATCCAGCTCATTACTTGGGCAGCAAGCAACGTTGCTTGGAGATGAAGCAAAGGAGGAGAACCCAGCGTGCAAGAACTAACGGGCAAATAGCAAGATCAGAGTATATCACATATCAACCAATGGGAGGTTGACACATGGATAACCAGCTTGCCCAAAAAAGACTATAAACAGAGGACTCCACAACGTCTGAAGACATAGAATAAGCTCCTGCCTGCATGCCATTTCTCTCCTCCTCTCTCTTGTTCACTCATCCCCGTCTCCTCCATCCTCCCTCCAAAAATCCAGCATCTTAACTGTCTATCCAGAAAAATACATAAAAGCCTCAATCATGTTATTACTGTTTATGCCAACCCCTTAAAAATGCCCTCTTTATTTTATTATGCCATAGCCTATGATTTGCCTATAATCCAGTCTCTGTTTATGTAAACCGGTACTTTATCCATCAATGCAATATTCGGGTTCTAATCTTCCCAAAAAGATTAGTGGAGACTCCCCTTTTTATATTTTGCTATTATTTTTATTTTAATGCTTTAATCTTTATTTATTCTGATAATATCTATCATAGCGCCGACCACCTGCGAAAGGGGCGCTACAGCTTTGCGACTCCACTGGAGAGGGCTATATTTTTTAAAAAAAAATCATCATCCTATGGCATATGAAAAGAATGAGAGCATTTTTATTACCATTTTGGTAACATTACAGGCGACTAACACGAGCTTTTATAGACAGGTGTCGGGAGATAAAAAAGCATGCTGAAACAATCATCGTGACCAAACCTAAAAAGTTTTCAAGTTCGGAAGCATTCGACAGATTCTGCCCACGACTCCACTTTAACACGAAGATACCCATCTGTGCTTCATCAGCGTTATAGCGAAGATCGGCCACAATAAAGCACGACAAACAAGGGTGCGGCAAAGCATAAAAAAAAGGAAGGGAAAAGCTGCAAAAAGAATCTGCCCAGGATACTAAAATGTTTTCAGGTCCAAGAGCATACAACAAGCTCCGCTCATGGCTGGCTCTAGCTCTGCTCATCCATATCGGCATCCCATACTTTATATCAAAAAAGGGCGTTATCGCTGACTATCGTTTACCGTTCTACTAATCTTTGAGCTAGTCTGTATATAAGCAGCTAAATGGTAGCTCTCTCATCCCTTTTTTTTTCATGGCCGACACAAGTTTGAAGGCACGCTGCCGCTTTACGACAAAAACCAATTGAAATGAAGATTTAAAAAGATGCGTTGAAATCTAGAGAAGGCAGAAAGATGCTGAAAAGAGCACTATGACTGGACATGAAAAGTTTCCTGGTCCAGTGACGTCCAAAAGCATTCCAACGAAGCAATAGCAAGCTAGCAACAGATTTTCAAGCTCAAAGACGATTAATCAACTTTCTCACCCTTGGTTCTGAAACAGGGGGCATCATGTCATATTTTCCATAATTCTGCTTTGGCTTCTTACCGAAAAAGGAAAAGCAAAAAAAAGTAAAAAAAAGAAGGAAAAAATATATCTCAAAGTTCTAGTTGCCTTCAAGCCAAATCTACACACATGGAGCCTATAAATCATTTTTCAAAGAAAACAATTGCATTCTCATTTGAAAAATGAGATCAAACAATGCAACGAATGCAACGGATGGAAGACATGCTCTACAAAATGCTAAAGCAACGCCCATCAACAGCAAGTCTACAACATCAAGCGTCATCTTCTTCATCATAATATCAGCAAACAACAACTTCAAGCTCACAATCTATTCCAACTCAAAGATCACATGACCTAATGAATATACAAGGCCAAATAGAAGTGGTCAAGACACAGTTTCAAAGCCAGCTCCAAGAGATACAAAGAAAAATTAAGTGACAGCAAGGGGAAGACCTTCCTTTTGTAAAAATTGAAGACTTATGCCCATTTTCAAATACACAACTGCCTGAAAATTTCAAAATGCCAACCCTCCCTATCTACGAAGGAGACTCATGCCCACATGCTCATCTCAAAACCTTTTGCGGTATTTTATACCCTCTAGTAAAAAAGAAAAAAATTTTGGTCGTGTTATTTCAACATAGCTTGAGAGGAGATGCTTTTGAATGGTATACGTCGCTCGACTGCAAACAAATCAAAATATGGGAGCATCTATCTCTAACTTTCATGGATCAATTTTTCTACATGCTAAATGTTGCACCTAAGAGGGCTGACTTAGAAGCCTTAAGGCAAAAGGATGGCGAGACCTTTTCGGAATATGTGGCTAGATGGAGAGCATTGGCGGCAAAAATGAAGAATCGTCTACCTTTAAGTGAGCAGATTTCCATCATCATCAACTTAGCACACTCAGATATCTCTGGATACTTAGTCTCACATCCCTTTGCCAGTTTTACCTAACTACTGCAAGTGGCAGGACAAGTTGAAGATGGCCTAAGGAAGGAAAAGATTCCTCAATGGCCACAACAAGGGGATGCAAGTTATCCTGAACAAGCAAGTCAGACGTCTCAAATGCCAGACATCGATATGGAAGTCAGTTTTGTCAAGGATAATGCCAAAACTTTTGACCCTTTTATTTTCATAATAAAAGTTCAACATCATAATGATCCTATTATCTTGTAAGGCTGAAATGCCAACTCTATTGTCCTACAAAGAAAATGTGTTGAACCTATCATTTTATTAGAAAAATCTACCAAGCCTATGCAAGCGAATCCTATTTTACATAAATCTCCTATTGTTGAAAGAATACCCTCCAATATTTTTCCTACCAATCCAGAGACTCCGCTCAAAATAGCAAGCCAACCAATTTTGCCTCACCTATCCCCAAAAAATGTCTTTGTTCCAGTCAACTAACTAACATGCCCACAGTCTAAAAATGCAGAAGAAAACCCAAAAATGCTTCACACCTCTACTTCTAGTATCCATCAAAAGCAGTCGTTACCATCATCATGTCCAACCATGAAAGGTAAAATATTAGTTTTATTAGCAAACCAGACAACTGCCTCAGAAAAGAAAGTGTTAGCCAAAAAGCATAAATTTCAAGAAATTTGTGCATAAGAAAAGCTAAATGGAAAAGATCGTCTACAAGTTACAAATGAATTTATCCCTCACACTGACAATAAAGTAGAAGCATCTAAAAAGCCTCAACAAACCATCATCAACACAGGCAATGTCAACGAAGTCGAATAGCCAACAAGGTTAGCCCCATAAGCTACAACATGCGCAAAGCACACAACTATCATCAATCAACCCATCGTCACAGATACATCTTTGTCAGCACATCCACAAGGGATATTTCAAAATGACTACCAGATAGTCTTTCCATCAAGCTTTGCAGGGAAAATGCCAATAGCTAGTGAAGATAATATTTCACAGGGGGCAACATTAATCTCAAAATTATCCAAGGCCACGCTCTACAAAAACGGGGTGACCACAACAAATATTACGCATAAGAAACAGACTATCCAAGCTACCTGTCAAAGCGATATTAAAATCAAGTAGCAGAAAATAATCTACAAGTAAGGACTGAAAGGCAAAAGGCAGAGGAAAATACATTTTAAAGCACGAGGGCAGGCAACTTTCAAAATAAAGGACACAAATTATTTTTATAGCAAGTCATATCTTGCATCAAATAAGGTGTGGGATCCTGGAGGCAAAGCTGCATGAAGCAAGGTATTTATGTATATACTCTTTAAACAAAAATTTTGAAAAAGAAAAAAAAAAGAGAAAGAGAAAGAAAAAAAAAGAGAGAAGAAAGAAAAAAAGAAAAGAGGAAAAAAGGAAAGAGAGAGAGAGAGAGAGAGAAAGTAGAAAGAAAAAATGGGAAAAAGAAGAAAAGAAAAGGTTCTACTGACGGGGAAGACAATAAAATCGATAGCTAAGAAGACCGCAAATGGTAGAATCCTCAAGAATTTGGGGGTGTCATATTCTTTGCCATTTACCAACAAGTTGCCTCTGGCAAAGGGGGGCAGCTGTAGACACCCCATTTTAGAGTTATTTTAACCATATTAATTAAATATTGGTTCATTTATTAAATGACACTATTATACATATTTTTTAATTAAAAGATCCATCCCAATGCTGGATTTATTTTTATAAAATTATTAAAAATTCATTGGACCAACAAAATATAAAAATCAAGGGCTAAGATTGCCTTCACATGGGCCACATGTGTGTGGAATAGTTGTGCTGGCGGAGTACCAAAAGACCAAAGCTCATCTTCCCCAAAAACCTCACGACTTCCTCCGAGACGGAAATCCCATGGCTGCCATTTGCGATCTCCCTCCATAACCATCGGATGACTGATCGGAGTCGCTCATCAGGCTAACGGCGTGCTCACCATTACTCATCTTCTCCGGTGCAGCCCCATCTCCACGTCTCTGATAGATCTACCTTCTTCAAAGTTGCATCTTAAAATCCAACTTCCGGCCAGCCTTCATTTCGGCCAGCATTCAACCTCCACGGCGGCCCGTTGTCGACATATCTTCATACCAACGACTCCCGCCATCTCTCCTCCGGATCCGGCATTCAGATCTAGCCGTTGCAACTTGTCACCCGTTGAACAATCTTCGCCGTCCAGCTCATTGCTTGGGCAGCAAGCAACGTTGCTTGGAGACGAAGCAAAGGAGGAGAACCCAACGTGCAAGAACCGACGGGCAAATAGCAAGACCAGAGTATAACACATATCAACCAATGGGAGGCTGACACGTGGTGTGGCGCCCCGAACCAGGGTGCCTAGAAGCCTTACTCCAGGATCTTTATCGATTGGTAAATGTGACTCAGGATTGTTGCCCTGGTCACACGGCAGGATTTTTATTTAGGTCTCGTCAAAATTTTTTTTTCTTTCATTCATTTTCTTTCATCACATGACAAACACTTGTCATCAATTTTACACATGATACCCGTAATATCTCATCACATAACATCATGTCATCATATATGAACATATCCTTGACATCAATTTCACATATATTATTCATATCATAATAACTGACTTATCTACATCACAAGTTCTTTCAGTCTAAATATTTCATACATACATATTTTGAAGATTCTGTATAATCATTCATACCATATACAGACCAGTTTGTTGAAAAGTTTTCTTCATACTCTTTTCCTTTTCTGCATGGCCTATGTGGTACCTGTCTATGGTTGGGGAAAACAAAACATGAGTCGAAACTCAATAAACAAGCATTTTTCATTTTAAATGCATTTCTCACCTTTCAGTAGTAGACGCTTAACAAGCGTTCGACTAGCAATTGGAGGAAACCTTTTCATAAGTACCTTTCACAAACATTTCATAATCCCAATTCATGGCAAACATATGCTTGTAAAACTTGACATATAAATTCTTTTTCTATAAACATATTTATGTTCTAAAATATTTTTCATTGAAGCTCCTTTTCTCATAGGACATTCTCATGTCCTAAAATACTTTTCATAAAACCCTTTTTAAGCATATGCAACATGCAATACGTTTTTGTCCATCTGGTAGGTGACACTTATCAAGTAATCATCCTTCCTTAGGAGAGAAACCCTTCCAGGTGATAGCCCACGAGCCAGGCGGCTATCCGTGTCCATCTCCCATTGCAGGGAGGGCGCCGCCGGCATTTAGCCTTATTCAAGCGACTTGGCCTATGCAAAGGGGGCCCAATTTGCAACCGCGTCCGGTATGCATATCCTCTACAGTAAACCTAGTACATAACCCTTGTGCACACTTTTCCTTCACATTCACATGCTAGCATGATTTTATAAAAATCACAGACCACAGTCTGTGTCCTTTTTCTGAAAACTTGATGCTAATATGCTTTCATAAAATACTACAGACCTCCGCCTGTATTCCTTTCAAATCATAAAAACTGGGCTTAACCCATGTTAACGAGTTCTATGCTCAAAACGTTTTGTAAGGATGACCAACCTTAAAACATTTATATTTCATAAATAATTTGAAGTATTCAAGGAAAACATTTAAAATAACAATATTTTCTAACCGTTTTTGTAAATAATTTTTGAATGACAAAACGTCTTTAAAAATATTTAAAACTTTCATCTAATATCATATACTTTTGTCTACCTGTCTTATTATTCATTTCTATATGTGATAGACTTATATAATCCTTTGAACATTACTCAAATCGTTTTTCAAATTAATTTATCGTGTTAGCCTTCCTTAAATCCTGCTCGAAACAATGAATTTTGAAAATTCCAAAATAATCCAATATTTAGAGAACCTTTGAAACATATCCTTAAAATACTTCAAAACCTTGAAATAAAACTATTCAATACATTTATTTCAAATATCATTTTAAAAAAAAACTCATTTTCCTTTCAACACAACCTTTTCAACATTTGCATTTCAATATTAAAAGGATTTGCTTCTAACGAAGCAATTTTCAAAACAATTTAAGATTGCAAAGTAAAGTCGTATAAAATTATATTTTCAAAGGGTTTGCTTGCTTACCTGCGTAGTCAACTTGTATCTTTCACTTGTACCCATTTTTTTCCTATACAAATGAAAAGAACCATTTTTCTCATATAGACATAATATTCCATGCTTGCACATTTCTATTATTAAATTTGAATTCATCTTAGGGTTTCCAACCCATGCATATGTCATAATCACTTTATTTTCCTTCATAACTCTCATAGAGGTTAATTTAGTCTCTATTTTCACATATGGATTTTTATCCCAAAAATCTTCAAAAATTCCATTCATACATACTTATAAAAATCAATCTTATTTCTGCCCAAATCACTTTGTTTACTATTCATGATTATTGTTCATGATCATGTTCCTAATTACTGTTTACATTTGCTGAAATCAGGTGTACTAATTTCTCTAAATCTTAATTTATAATCAAATCAAGGTATTTAACTCTGAAATTTCTGTCATACATCAATAACTACATGATTTAATACTCATAAAAATTTCAGCAATAAATATTAACATTATATATTTATTTTGACATTTTCACTGTGCTGGATAGTGTTGTAAAATTAGGAACAGCCCTAATCACGTTATTTTTAAACCATACTTATGTAATCCAAAAATCATATTTAATATTTTTAGTGTGATAAAAATAATATCTTGTACATCATATCAAAATTTCAGAGTAAAATTCCATCTCCAAAAATTATTAAAAATCATTTACTACAGCTGATCCTGTCACCCGTTTTACCCTGTTTAAATTAATATTCTCGGATTTTTAATTTTCAACCAGCTTAATATTTTAAGCTAAAAATATGGTCGTTCCTTAATGATAATATAATAAGCTTGTACAAAAATTTTCATGGGAAAAATCATTCTCTTACTAGCTCGTTCATATTTTTGTTTCTAATATTACATAAACTCCAGATTTGAAATAACAATTAAGATTAACCTATTCTTCCTTTATTTAATCATGATTATAACAGAAATAAAAATACGTTTTAACATCACTTATACCCAGCATTTCATGAGTTATCCAAATCATTGAAATAGAATCAAATATTATAACCACACCTGATTTGGACGTCTACGCTGGTGCTGCTGCCCTCTTGTACGTCCACCTCTATGCATTCTTCTCAGCAATTATTTTTTCTCCAGCAGTAGCATCCATCAGCACGTCCCTTTTTATATTATACCTTGAGCGGTTTACCATAGTTAAATTTCATTTAACCCAGCTCACCGCTCAATACATTACAGGTGTTGAGTTTTTAAAAAATTCAGCAATTATTTGCTGGTCCACGTAATTACATGTGCTGTCCGTTTGCTGCCAGCGTGATATTCTTCATGCAATTTTTTTTTTTAAACGGTTGATTTTAACATTAATAAATTAATTCATAACTATGTATATACACATCCATATATTATGAAATTTTTTCTTATTAATATATATACAATTGCTAACAAAATGTACCTTTCGGAATTTTGAAAAAAAATTCTATTTTATTTTAAGTAACTAATTCATATTCGGATAAAAAGTCTCATTTTAAAATTTTGGAGACATGTTTTCCAAAATTTCATTCCTTCATTAAATTGAGCATATTAAAATAGGATTACCCATAAAATTTCACCTCAATTGGAGCGAAGTACATATTTTAACTTAATCAAAATCATATTTTGGCATAAATTTCATTTTAAAAATTTGTAGACATGTTTTTCAAAATTTAATCCATTCATTATGTAGGGTATATTAAAATAGGCTTGCTCCAAAATTTTCATCTCAAACAGCCTTATATATATTAAGATATTAATTAACTAAACAATTATATAAAAAAAAATCAAAATATCAACTTACGTGCATGCGTGGAATTTATTTCCTTTGGCACGCTTTTTAATACATTCAAGTTTGACAATTTAGTCAATTATTTTTCATAATCTGGTCCGTCTATATTAGAGAGCATATAATTTAGTACTTTCTAGTAAATTTTTATGTGATTCTGAGTTATGCATGTTTAGATCTAATCAAAACAGTGAGGATGAATATAAGCCCTTAATTTGAGCCCCTAATTAGCCAAAAAAATTTCATTTATTTTTATTTTTCCAAAAGGGCCGTGAATTTAAACAGTTTCGATTTGTATAATTCGGAATTTTAAAATTCCTTACCAAAATATTTGTAAAAATTTATTTTCATAACTAATCTTAGTGGGATAATAAATTACCCTCTATTTTCTTATAAATTCCAAATATAACCTTTGTAAATTTCCACTAAGTCCACTTTTTGTCTCCACTCATGCCAAAATTACCAATCAATCATCTTTTCTAAATTTACAATTTAATCTCACTTTTATAAAATTGTAATTTGGTCTTTTCGTGATTAAGTTAATCCAAAGTGATTAATTTATCACTTTTATCTTAATCACATGATTACTATTCATGTTTACTATTTATTAAATTAATTATTCGGTCCTTCAACTCCATATATTACAAAATTATATATTTTAAAAAAATCAATAACTCAGGGTTTATGACCTTAGGGTTTCATACATGGTCCTAAAATTTGGGGTTCCACACGTGGATAGCCAGCTTGCCCCAAAAAGACTATAAATAAAGGACTCCACGACATCTGAAGACACAGAATAAGCTTTGTTGAGCAGGGAGGGAGAGAAACTCCGCCCACTGGATTGTTGTGCCTGCACGCCATTTCTCTCCTCCTCCTCTCTCTTGTTCACTCATCCCCGTCTCCTCAATCCTCCCTCCAAAAATCCAATGTCTCAACTGCCTATCCAGAAAAATACATAAAAGTCTCAATCCTGTTGTTACTGTTCATGCCAACCCCTTAAAAATGCCTTCTTTATTTTATTATGTCATAGCCTATGATTTGCCTGTAATCCAGTCTCTGTTTATGTAAACCAGTACTTTATCCATCAATGTAATATTCGGGTTCTAATCTTCCCAAAAAGATTAGTAGGGACTCCCCTTTTTTATATTTTGTTATTATTTTTATTTTAATACTTTAATCTTTATTTATTCCAATAATATCTATTGTAGCGCAGACCACCTGCAAAAGGGGCGCTACACATAATAGTTGTATAAATAGATATAAATGATTTTCATAATTTATATCGTTATATATCTTTGTAAAAGGTGCAACCTATAGACAAACTTCGATTAAATTAAATAATGTTTGGTTTCACAATTAAATAACACAATTGGCCTGTAGTCGTAATATAAGTAAAAAATGACATTATTCATATGTTCTGGACCTTTTGGTAAAATATTTACTTATTAAAATTATACGTAATGATGAGAAAACGCATTTATAAACATCCTTATGGCTAATGGCGCTCAGCTGGTATGAATACACCCACATTACTTATCCAAGCAGACTGTAATTATAATTTACCCAAATGACTAATCATTATTGCTCGTTGGCTTGCAATTAACGAGATCACTGTCTGTCCGTCAAATTGACTATACCATATTATATGTGGAAGAGAGGATAAGCTTATTGGGTCGGATAGATTGGATTAAAATGGTGGGGTATCAATTTGGCTACTACATCCACAAGATGGATGGCCCACTTGACAGTTAGGTAGTATTAATTTTGGGAATGAGTCGTTTTCTTCATAGCTATGAGGCTCTTTCAAACAGGTTTAATCATTGCAACAGCCATAATTATTTTCTCCCCGCGTATATATAGATAGATCGGGGGTGACCGAAGCTTCAGTGTACTCTCGGGTGCATTTCATCCATTTATTTTTATTGTTTTAAAAAAATTTTAGATGATTGTTAATCTAAGTTTATTTAACATGTGCATCAATTTTTACCAATTTTAGAAAATTTTAAATATTTTTTTTTAATTTTTTTAAAATCAATGGCATTTTAGTAATTCATAAATTACAAAAATGCCACTGATTTTAAAAAATCAAAAAATATCTAAAAGAATCTAAAAATGATAAAAAAAAAATTTATATAGTTAAATATACTTAGATTAACAATTGTATAAAAATTCCAAAAAAAAATTAAAAAAATAGATTTTCGCACCTAAGTATACCGAAGCTAAATACACCCGGGTGCGCTGTATCATGTCCCCGAATGGATTGGTCATAAGGATCCCATCAATGAGCAAATCCACAGGGCACTTGGTGCTCCAGCAAATGAAGATTCACCCAATTTGAGGGATTATCCTATTTTCAAACAACAATTATTTTAGTTTTTAATCATTTTTTATAACTATTTATGCAACTATTTTATCTATTTTAATTTCATTTTATTTATTCATCATAATTACTCTTATTATATAGCATCACTTATCCCGTTTTTAAAAAAAGTACACTAAAATTTTATCAATTACCAAATCACCCTAAATTTATTCTTAAGGTATGTTTGTTCACACCAAAAAGTTTTCAAATCAAAATTTTCAATTTAAAATTTTTCACTCTTTACAACTACTTTATTTTTAAATTTTTTAATATTTTCCTACACAACTACTATACTTTTCAATCATTTCTATACAATTACCTACATAACTAACCTATCTATTTTAACTTTATTTTCTTTACTCATTATTATCTCTATCATTTTAAGAACTTTTATACCAAAAATTTTATTACTTCCTAAACACACTCTTATTTTATTTAAATACACATCACCATGAACTATAACAAAATTTAAATGACGTTTTTATTTTTCTAGACATTTAGAATTGTCTTTTCTTCGTTGTACTATGACTCAAAATTCTCTCTCTCTCTCTCTCATCTAATTTAGGGTTCGAGCTTGGGAAGGATATGCCAAATATTTGGGCTGAGTAAATTCCACATTTATCATCTATATTTGAAACTAAAATGAGCTTGGGTCGAAAAAAGAGAGAGAAAGAAGCAGAGATAGGGAGCTTGGTTCCTGTGGCAGTTGCTTATGACCGTTTTTACCGAGTTGAGTAGCTGCATGTATGATATGAGTCATAGGGATGGGAACATGGGTTTCATCTGTCCGAACCCGACCCGTTTTAATTAAGTCACCCACAACATAGAATGGTTGAAAATTTTTACTTGAATTTAAAAATATTGGAGTAGGTCTAGAAGAGTCTCACCCAGACCCTCCTTATATTCATTTTATTAAAAATTACAAGTATATATATTTTTATTTTATTCTCATTTTAAAAAAAAAATTCCATTATTTATAATTAAATATACTCTAATTTAGTTTAAAATTATATTTTGTGGTAATTAACAGGTAAGTTTCATATAAATAAGTCTTTAGTTAAGTATTTAAAATATAAAAATTCAAAATAATCTAAATTGTCAACTTAAATTATTGATTTAAGGTATATTTGGCATTTGATAAAACTTATATATATAATAAAATAGTTATATAGGTAGTTGTGGAAAAATGATAAAAACATAGGGTAGTTATATATAAAGATGTCAAAATATAATTAAAAATATGATAGTTACTGAGATTGAAAAGTTTTGTATGGACAAGTTTATTAGAATGCCAAACATACCCTCAAATAAAAATTTTAGTGAGATATGTTTTATTCACTCATTTCAATAAATATGTATAATATCTATGCTTAATAATATTTTTTGCCATAGTTAATAATGTTTTACTTTCATTAATTGATAAAATGTTGAAGCGCTCAACTTTTAAATTTAATATAAACGTGACATTATAATTTATAGGTGTACAAATTCTTAAAATTATCATATTTTGACTTACTTTTTTTTTTGTCTAACTCACTAACTTGAGATCAACTCAATGTTTGTTCTGAGACCTAGTAAAAAAGGTGAAGATTCGATCAACTTTATCCCGATTTAGTATAAAAATATGATTAGATAATATGTTTAAATAATATATTATGGTTTGGCCAACTTTGGCCGAATATAACTCATCCTTTCGCATGTCTAAATAGATATTAAAGGTGGGTTAAAAAAATCACTTGCTATTAAAAATAAGATCAAAGTAAGTTTTAAACGTAATCCAGTTGATTCCATGTCCTAGCATGTATTTGAACTCTATAAGGAGTGTTGTCTCCCACTAATAATAAAAAAGAGCAAATTCCATATATACTTATGACTTCTATCCCTTGTTACACTTATATGCATAATTTTTCAAAAATTTCTAATATACCTACATAGTATACCTAAAATTTCACTTATATGTAAGCTGCTAGGAATCTGTTAAATAAACATTATTAATCTTGTAAAATGACAAAAATGCTCATCTTAACTATAATTTTATAGCTAAAAATTCACATTCAAATGAATTTTTAGCACTTTTACAACCATATAATTATATATATTATATAAATATAAAATTTTAGTTTTGAACAAACTAACATGAAATTATAATAAGACTTAAGTATATTCATCATTTTACAGGGGGACTAATGACCACCTTTAACAGATTTCTAATGGTGTGAGTCTAAGTAGAATTTTAGGCAAAATACGTAAGTATATTAGGAATTTTTTAAAAATAAATTTTTTATAAATATGATACAAGGTTTGACTAATATTGCATCTATCTCTAAGTTTGCTGAATTTGCAAATATACTTACAAGGTTTGACTAATATTGTATTTATATCCTTAAGTTTACCGAATTTGCAAGTATGTCTACAAAGTTTATGTAAAATTGCAATGTATCATTTTTGTTAGGATGCCGTTAGATTTTTATGTAAAATGATAATAATGCCCTTTAACCCAAGTAATAAACTATCAATTTTTTTCAAATATTGTAGATATATTTGCTATTTCATTTTTTCATTAGTATATTTGCTATTTCATTATTTTATATCTTTTTATGTGTATTATTATTTTATATTTTTTTGCAAAAATGATTACAATATTTTCAAAAATCAAAAGTGTATAATTTAGTTTAAGAGCATTATCGTCATTTATGTAAAAATCTAACGACATCATAATGGATGGGACACAATTGCAATTTTATAAAACTTTGTGGGCATATTTGCAAATTCGGCAAACTCAGGGATACGAATGCAATATTAGTCAAAGCTTCTAGGCATATTTGCAAAAATCTCTTTAAAAATTCATAGGTATAAATACAATTAGAGGTAAAATTTATGAGACTATACGACATTTTCCCTAAAAAATTAAGATCAAAGCAGGTCAACTATATCATATTTAAATAGGGGTACTAAACTTAGATGGCTAAAAAAATTTTTATTTTTCACGGATATAGAGTCTCACCTAGATCTCTTCCTATGAAATTTTTATAACTTTTGAATTTATTTAGTATTTTAATTTTATTGAAAATTAACATAATTAGTTACGTATGATGACCAAATAAATTCAAAAAAGAGGGGTGATCATGCGGGGCCAAGGGGCATCGAGGCATGCATCTGGCAAAAAAACTCATTTTTAAAATTTTTTTATAAACATATAGAGCTGAGTGTTTTTAACCTATAAACTAATTTTTACTATTTTTGGATGCTTTTAAGTAGTTTTTATTCTTAAACACGGTGATATTTTTGTAATTTTCAAGTCAGAAAATGATAAATATGTAGTTGTGTTTAAAAATAAAAATACTTAAAAGCATCCAAAAATGGTAAAACTCGTTTATAGGTTAAATACATCCAACTCTACTTATTTATAAAAAAATCAAAAAAATATTTTTGAGGGTCTCATGGCCAGACGGCTGGGGTCCCATGCCCCCGATGCATGAGATCACCCTTCTTCAAAAAATTGCTAAATTTTATAAGGTAAAAAATCTAAATAAGGTTCACACATTTATAAAAGATTGAAATAAAATACTTTTTTTCAGGTGCCCGTATTGCACTCCCAGCACACTGATTGTGTAAAATCAACAAGCTTTAAATGGACCATATCCACATATATCCACGTGTATAGAATTTCAAGAATCTTACGCTCTGTAACCTTTAGCTCAAATAATGATGTTTATAATTTTTTTATATAAAATAAATATTAATAATCCTATTTTTTATATCAAATGATAACTACATAATGCAAGTTAATTCATATTTCAAGTTGAAGATTTCTTTAATGTGGTATCTTTTGTTGACTATACAAATGATGTTTTAAGGCCTATTTGGTCACATGTTGCGCATAATATTACGTGCTTATTTATCTCAAAAAATGTGAAAGACGCATTTAGTTTGATTTTTTAAAAAAATTTGGATTTAAATTTTGTTACATGTAAAAGCCAGAATTTTAGCTTTAATTTGCGGAAGTTAGAATTCTTGTCTCTTTCCAACCAAGATGTTAAACTTTTTGCTATAAAAAAGTAACGGGACACTTCTGCCAAACTCATTTTCTATGAAATTTTTTCCGTTTTTTAAATCTTGATGGTCGATAGAAAATTCACTTAATCCATTATATTTAGTATTATTTATAATATTCTGAAAACTCTTTTATTTTTTAATTTCAATGTATATGGGTCTCATCTATAAACATGTCAAATAAACATAATAAAATGATTTAATATTGAAATATCAACTTTAAAGTAGTTTTTTAAACATCTAAACGATCTAAAATATCAATAATATATAAATAAATGATCCTATAAAATATCATTACATTCTAATATATGTGTGAATGGATCTAAGCGTTTTTCATAATTTATACATAAATGCACATATTTTTGAGCAAATGTGGCATATCCACTAATTTGATTGGGATAAAACTTGGTCTTATAATTAAATAAATGGTGTTAAATACAATGAATGAATTAGATTTTCCATCAAGGATCAACATTTCAAAAACGAAAAGAGTTTCATGAAATCACTTCATAAAATTATTCCCAAAAAAGTAAAACAAATCCTTAATTTCATTTATATAATATGAAAGTACAATTTTTTACTTTGACAATGAAATTTTCATCAAACATCACTTGCAGGAGACCATGATCATAAAATAGAAGTATGATTAGATGTATTTTAGGCTAAAATACAATATATATATTTATTTTTACAATTAGATATATTTTTTTAATTTTTTCATAAACATGTTATTCTAAGTGTATTCAATTTACATACAAAGGTTTTTCCATTTTACGATACTTTTACATATTTATTTTTGATTTTTTAAAAATATCAAGTTTAAGAGCATTTAAGTCATTTTGCACCCCTTAAAAACTTATTTTTTGAAAAATCAAAAATAAATATGTAAAATATCGTATAATGAAAAAGCTTTGTACATAAATTGAATACATTTAGATAAACATGCTTACGAAGAAAAAATTAAAAAATATAACTAATGGTAAAAATACATGAATATTGTGTATTAGCCTAAAATATATTATGATGTATATAATCATGCTTCCTTAAAACATATACATGATGGCGAGTATATATAAGCATGCTCCTTCTTGAAATGGGACATAAAGCTCCCCTAGCATGATTACATTTTTTTTATTTCAATTCGATAAAGAAATTTTCACCGAACATTACTTGGAGAAAGACCACGTTTTTCAAATGAGAGACAAAACTCGTGCTAAGGCCAAGACGCGTATCATTGGGCTATATGCCCTTGGACATAGAATCACCCCCTTTAAACCTTGCAATGTATAGGAGCTAAATGCACCGAACAGTGCTTTTTAAATTTATTTATGGTAATCCTTAAAAAGAGTGAGGATAAATTTTAAAACAGTGCTTTTTTTAATGTATTTATGGTAATCCTTAAAAAGAGTGAGGATAAATTTTAAAAAGGTTAGGGCCTTATTAAATATTCAAAGGCTTTAAATGGGATGTGAGGTCTCATTCTCCAAAACAACTCTTTCAATGTTACTCATAAGTGAGATTGGCATTGTGCATCCGTGAGCATATTTTTTGCTTCAAATCTAGAAAGCAACAATAGTCTTTCTGTAATAAAAAACATTTTTATCAAATTTTAGTATATATTTTTAATTTTTAATATTACATTTTTCTTCGGTATATATCATTACATTGTAATCTCATTTATCCATCACCCAAGGGTGCAATTCGAGTTCATTAAACTCGGGTTTACCTCAACCCTGACCCTAACTTTATTTATAAAATATCAACCCTAACCCTAACCTTAACTCTAACCTTATGAGTAAAACCTAAATCCTAACCCTATTTTTGAAAATCGGGTTCGGGTTGGGTTTCGGGTTGGAATTTAGGTTGATAAATTTACATTTTATTTAAGAGTAATAGGTTTAAAATTTTATATGAATGTATAATAATAACGAATCATATAAGTAAACATAATAGTATAAAGTCAAACCACATATTTTTTTAAAAATATAACAATATAAAGAAGAGAAGTAATCCTGTTAGCCTAGGCTAAATAAATGCCCCATTTAGCCCACCTTAACAAACTCATTTACAATAATTTTTTTTGTTTTTTTCTTCATCCACTTGTTTATTTAAGTGTATTTAACATATAAACTAAGTTTTACTATTTTTGAATATGTGTATATTTTTTTTGAGATTTTTAAACATCTGTGTATATATGTACTTGAAATACTCTTATCTTTAAAAATCTAAAAAAAAATATATACACATATCCAAAAATTATAAAACTTGTTTTATACGTTAAATATACTTAGATAAACAAGTGTATGAAGAAACAATAAAAAATTTGTTATAAATGAGTTTTTTAAAGTAGGCTAAGTGTGACATTTGCTTAGTCGTGACTAATAAAATCATTCATCTATAAAAAATATCTTTAGAAAAAATTTAACATAAAAACAAGATAAATGAAGAAGATTATAGAAATAAAAGATAAATATAAATGAAAATTATATACTTTATTTATAATATAATTACAATATGTCAAACATGTATTTATAAATATAAATAACATAAAATACAAAAATATAAAGAAATATTGTTTAGATATTATATATAAAATATATTTTATAATACATATAAAATAGAAATCAGGCTCAGGTTCTTCACATTTACAAGTTGGGTTCACCAGGTTCGGCTTCTTCGGGCTCAGGTCGTAGAAAAGCAAGTTCTAACACCGTTAAGAATTGGGTTCGACGGCTCAACCAAGCTAAAGTTGCACTCCTACCATCACCTTTGAGTTTCTTTAACACTTTTGAACAGCCTTTGAATGATTAATGTGATAAAGATAATGAATAAAAGCAAAGAAAACAAAGATAAAATAAATAGTATAATTATATGGAAAATATAAATAAATAAATAAATAATAGATATAATAATTAGGTTATTAAGATTTCAACTTGTTTAAAAAAATATAGGTAAAAAATATGGAAAATTTGAACCCTAAAAATAAGTAAATTGCTAACTTTAATGATCATATTTAGGAGGCGTTTGTTTATTCCAAGAACTTTTTAATTTAAACATTTTCATTTTTCGCAACTACCATATTTTTAATTATTATTCACTTCTTTTTATACAATTACTGTATTTTTCAATAATTTTTTCGTAACATCTATACATTCAACCTATTTATTTTAACTTTATTCTTTTTACTTATCATCGTTATCTTTATCATGTCATGTAATTTTCTAATTTATAAAAATTTTATACTAAAAACTTTTTTATCAAAATTTTTTATCACTTGTGAAACCCAGACCATCTAAAACCAGTCGCAGATGAAAAAGAGCAAATGTGTTCACTACTTATTAATAGGGGTGGGAATCGAGGCGGGTTGACTCGTGACCCGCCCCGCCGCGCCCCTATTTAATACTGGGGCATGTCGGGATTACGTACCCGGAGGGGTGGGCGGATTTTTGACGTTTTTTTAAGAATGGCGGGTCGAATTTTGGTTTTTTAAAGGATGACGGGGGCAGGTCGGGGCGGACCTACCTACTGACCCGTTTTCTTATCTTTCACATTAAAAAAAACCTCATTCAATACTAATATTCATGTTTTATTTAATTATTTATATTTTACTTTGACTGATTAGTAATAGATTTAAGCATATAGTAGTTAAATTTAATATAAATTTGTCTTTATACTTGATAGGTTCATAAATTTTTAAAAATTTCTTACTTAACCTGCAGTTTTTACCTGACCCGTTGACTCGATACCGACCCGAATTTTGCCCCGAGACTTAGTAGAAAAAAGTAAGGGTTGAACCGACCTTGTCCCGATCCGGTATAAAAATAAGGATCAAATAAATTTTTTAAAAAGTAGAGTCAGGGTTAGGCACACCCTGACCCGTCCCGACCCGCTCCGATTCCCGCCCCTGCTTATTAAGCAGGGCTTGACCAAAAGTCAGTTCAGAAATGAAATCATGGTGTCTTGACTGATCACCACAATCACCATTTCTCAGGGCCAGTGCAGGAAGCAAGATGAGCAGGTGGAGTATCGAGCCCCTCTTCTTCCCCGCCGCGCCCCCAACACTCCCCCTATCAGTGCGGCAGCGCATGAAAGTCCACCATTCCAACTCCCATCCACTTTTCTTCCCCCTCACGTGGCATGATCATGATGATGAAGTCGATGATGGTCATGTCTAATGATGCTTATCATGATCGTTTGTTGATGTTGAAATGAGGTGATGGGCATGCACATATGCACACTCGTATGATTTTTTGACTACAACAGCAGCACCCAGCGCATCCCCCATCCCCTCCTCCAATCATTCAAAAAACATAAACACTGTGTTGTGGGTAACTGTTCCCACTTTCAACTCAAAATTAATTTTTCTTTTTACCCTCCCAAACCATTTGAAAACCCCGAGAAAAGGAAGTCCTCCTCCTCAGTCCTCCGCCTTTCCTTCATCTCTCTCTCTCTCTCTCTCTCTCTCTCTCTCTCTCCCCGAGCACAGAGATTCATTCATCTCTACTCCTTGCCAAATACCATTTTTAAAGTACAAAAAGAAATACAGACACAGCGGGAGAGGGAAGGAAAGAAAATCGGAAAATACCAATATCGTTGCGTCTCCCTTTCCCTGTCTCTTTCCCTTCTTTGTTTCTGCTCTTTCTTTCTCATTTCTCATTTTTTTCCCTCTTCAAAGTCTCATCTGGATTGTCTTCCTTTTTTTGTTTTTTTTTCTCGATTCTGGCGAGTATTTGGATCTCCCACTTGGGTTTTCGCGGGTTGGTGGTTTTCTCACTTGGGTCATCTTTATTTTGGGCCGATTCCAGCTGCTTTTCTTCACCCGGATGCTCCCCACTTGTCCAAATCTCTTCCGGGTTTCCTTTATCTGGGAATGTTTCCACTGACTATCCGTCGCGCTCCGCCCCTAGATCTGCCTTATTGGGCGCCTGATCTGCCGCTGCCTCTCACGAAAGCATGGGGAGTCTCCAAAAGGTCAGATGACAGCTGCTTTCATTCCCTTTTGTATTCCGTTTCGTGTGCTGTGGATGATTATGCGTAGACGGATGGCATTGTCTTAGTTGGAATGGGAAACCAATGGTCCCTCCCGTGGTTGGGATTCTGATCTTTTAGCGGAAGAAGCTTTCATGATGCATAAATACCAGAAAACCCATTGGGTTGTTGGGTTTCTGGGATTTTCGCGGTCGGTGGTGTTTCGGGCGAGCTCTCTTTTCCTGTACCTGTTCATGGTGCAGAGCTACAGGAATCCTCCATTTGACAGTTCGTCCATCACCGACGACGCCGCCGCCGCCGCCGCCGCCCCTGGAGCTTTCTCCAATCACGTTGTGTGTATGTAGTGCTGGATGTTATGGGAAACAGCACTTCTCGCGTAGTTGGGTGCTTTGTGCCGGCTGGAAATGGAAAGCACGGGGTTGATTTGGAGTTCTTAGAGCCACTGGATGAAGGATTGGGCCATTCCTTCTGCTACGTTAGACCAGTGATTACAGACTCCCCTGCCATAACCCCATCAAACTCTGAGAGGTTTACTTTGGATTCTAGTACATTAGATTCTGAAACCCAAAGCGGTTCTTTCAGGCGGGAGATTGTTGATGATTCGGCGGGTTTACAAAGACCCAATAAGAATTTCCCAGAAACCACATTTAAAACTATATCTGGTGCATCCGTGAGTGCCAATGTGTCTACTGCTAGGTCAGTAAACCAGAGTGCATTGTTTGGGACCGATGCACAAGAGCCTGCTGCATCTTTTGAGAGCACATCATCGTTTGCTTCAATCCCTTTGCAGCCTGTGCCTCGCAGCTCTGGCCCCTTGAACGGGTTTATGTCTGGGCCTCTAGAGAGAGGTTTTGCCTCAGGTCCCTTAGAAAGAGGGGCTGTTTCTATGTCGGGGCCACTTGACAAGGGTGCTTTCATGTCAGGCCCTTTGGAGTGTTCAGACAGGACCAACTTCTCTGCACCACTAGCATGTGGTCGAAGGAGAAGAGGCTTTGGTCGCATGGTAAGAAGCATGAGTAAGCCTATGAGAAATGTTCTGTCTCATACCTTTCCGAGGCATTCTTTGGGTTCTGGTTGGATCCGCCGGTTCTTTCTACAGCCAGCAACCCGATTCACATGGCATCCCAAGGAAGCAAAGCTTGGTCCTGAAGTTCCAAGGAACTGTGTTGATGTGGGCCCCTCTGAAGGTGAGTATAGCAGTACTCGCAATCTGCAGTGGGCTCATGGCAAGGCTGGTGAGGACAGGGTCCATGTTGTTCTTTCTGAAGAACAAGGTTGGCTGTTTGTCGGGATATATGATGGTTTTAGCGGCCCTGATGCTCCTGAATTTCTCATGAGTAATCTTTATAAGGCAATCGACAAAGAACTAGAAGGCTTGCTTTGGGATTATGAAGATAAATCTGGAACTAATCCACCTACATCTGA
Organism: Annona cherimola; assembly: GCA_030490835.1. Taxonomy (NCBI): domain Eukaryota; kingdom Viridiplantae; phylum Streptophyta; class Magnoliopsida; order Magnoliales; family Annonaceae; genus Annona; species Annona cherimola. The sequence goes on along the minus strand of CM059972.1, from coordinate 20,516,012 downwards.
GCTTCCTGACAAATTTAATAATGGGGCTTCTGAAGATTGTAATAAAGATGGTTCTGTAGTTTTTCCATCATGGCAATGTTCCCGACAGGATGGTCCAGAAGAAACATGTGCAGCAGAAAGTGAGACTGGTCCACCAAATGCTGTTGAGGATCAGAAACAACCCATGGTGGTGGAAGCTTCTGTTTGTAAACCCATAGAAGTTAGTGAAATAGTTGAGATGAAAGAAAATGTAGACACCATACAAGACCTTAGCACAAATATGGGCACAAGGGATGAAGACAGAGCTGGACCTAGTGGTAGTTCAAAGCAGTTTGCCTTTCATGTTTCAAGCAAAGAGTTGGTTGGTCAAGGCAGGAGAAGCATGCGTCTTTATGAGTTGCTTCAGATGGAGGATGCAGAGATATTTGGTTCACCATCTTCAGAAATTGGCAGCCGGAGAAGGGCTTCCTGGGATTCACTTTTAGGTGGTGAATATTTTCATTCTCAAGAAAAACCTTCAGCAGCACAACTGGTGCCACCTTCTGCAAATGACAAGGGAGATAGTTCAGATCACCAGGCAGAAGATGTTAGGCCACAAGATGACGAAAGGGCCACTGGTGAGGATTCTCAACACGGGAGTGAGGCATCCTGTTCTCGTTTGGCTCACAAACCTGTGAAGACATCTCATATCAGTTCAAAGTTGAGACAAATGTACAGAAAGCAGAAGTCATTGCGTAAAAAGCTCTTCCCTTGGAGTTATGATTGGCACAGAGATCATCATGTCAGCGCGAGAATTGTTGATCCATTAGCATCCATCCGGAGATGCAAGTCAGGTCTTGTAGATCATGTGGCAGTCTTGAATGCTATGACTCGGGCACTTGAGACCACAGAGGAGGCATACATGGAAATGGTGGAGGAAAGCCTTGATAAAAATCCAGAGCTTGCACTGATGGGTTCTTGTGTTCTAGTGATGTTGATGAAAGATCAGGATGTGTATGTCATGAACCTTGGTGATAGCCGTGTTATCTTAGCACAAGAGAGGCTGAATGACCGACATCAAAATATAAATTCTTCAAAAGAGGATTCCAGGCTCCGGAACAGATCCAGAGAGTCACTTGTTCGTGTTGAACTGGACAGGATATCTGAAGAATCTCCTATCCACAATCAGGCGAACATAGTGAGCAAGATCAACCAAAACAAAGAAACCTCCATTTGTAGATTAAAGATGAGAGCCATTCAGCTGTCCACTGATCACAGTACAAGTGTTGAGCAGGTATTTACCATACTGAAAATTAAACTAGGAAGTTCTTCATCCTGGAACTTCAATCCAATAGTTTGTCATCATAACATTCATGCTTATTTTGTATTTTTGTGTAGTTACAGTCTTAATTAATAACACTTATAATTTAAAAAACACACTAGTTTTGATGCTGCATGTATTTTATGATCAGCTGAAACTGATGAGACAAAAGTCACCAGGATTCTAGCCGCTAATGATTCAGTTTCTTCATGCAACTAGGAAAAGGGGCACCTCTCATTCTTTATCTTGGTATCATCAAATTTGCAGATTGTATGTTAGTAGGTGATGGTGGATAAAAGAACTTACCAGCAGGAATCTGTATGGTTGCTTGTCATGGTGTCTTTTATTTTTCTTGCTTTTGCATGTCAAGTTCCACCCCTGCAAGTTCAGAGTCCCTTCTTTGCTCATTTCAACTTCGTTCACTACCCAAAACGATAGAAAATCTTGTGAATGTGAGGTAAGGATGGGATGTTTGCTTTCTTGATGTTGTCCTAATCAGGTTCTTGTCTCTGTAGAATTTCTACAAAGCTCTTGTACTGTTGCCTTGCTTTTTATTTTTTATTTTTTTCCATGACAGTATTACTACAGGAGTTTCTCTGTGCATCCATCAATCCTGATCTGGTTTAATAGGAATTCTATCCATTATTGGCCCAGTTAACAAACTTGATTCAGGCCTGATACTTGAAGTCAAGGTAACAAGGATAGAAGGATATACAACTGATAATTACAACCATAATCTATTTTAACTCAGGCTTAATGGTACACAATATTATATACCATCATCATCATGCAACCATTATTCCCATCTAGTGTTGTTGGCTTCATCTCTCTTTCCACTATAGTAAGAACTATGCCTTGATTCACTTATTCAACTGTTTCTAAACCCGTTATTCAAACATGTCCGCATTGGCATTCCCATTATCATTTTGATGGCACCAACAACAACCAACATCCCATCTCAGTTGCATACTATTAAACTGTGTTATTCCATGCTTCAGCATCCTTATTTCAATTGTTGTTATCCTCTTAGTTTGTCAAGTGATGCTTATTTTGTTTTTTGGATGATGAATCTCTTTATGCATTTATGTGTTATTTTAATATAAGGTACACATCTCAAAGTTCAAATATTTCTGGTAGAATGACCCTGAATTTTTTTTTTTTTCTTGCTCCAGGAAGTTTTGAGGATAAAAGCTGAACATGCTGATGATAATCAAGCTATTGTAAATGATAGAGTTAAAGGACAGCTGAAGGTGACTCGAGCATTTGGTGCAGGATTTCTCAAGAAGGTCAGTGTATGATTCAAGTCTTTTATGGGATCTCTCTTTGATCGTTTAATTGGAATACTTTCCCTTTGTTTTCATGGCCTCTTGACTTATTTCAAGACTTTGGTGGGCAAAGAATATCTTGGAAAAGCAACTCTCTTGCATTGGTTATGTCATTTTGTGGGTATGCATGTTGGTCAATGTGATTAATGCGGCTGACCCCAGTTGTTAGGTCTGGTTTACAATGCTATGCTAATGATTTAATGTTTGCTTACACTGGCATATCATCAAGTTGGCATTTAGTTTATTAGGACATGAGATCATCACACGTAAAGAAACTGGAATGAAACAATAGGGCTTCAGAAATTTTAATTTCTGCTAAACAACTGGCTAATCTTCTCCAAAACAACCAACACCTTCTCTTCTAAAGTCTTATTATAAGTCCAGTGTGTCCTTACTAATACTGGAGGGGTCTCCTCAATTGATGTTCAGCTGCATATATTCTTTTCTTCAATTTCTCTATTCAAATATAAGATTGTCAGAAATTTTTACGAGAATTGTGGCTAAAATAAGTATTTTATGCTCAATGGCACTGTCATTATTGATATCATCCTAATTTAGGTTTGTCCCTACCTGATTATTGTCTGCATGTATGCTACAGTTTTGTTGAGCATCCCAATCCAAAATGTTTTATGCCCTCACGAAACAACCTCCTTTCATATTCTTTTGAGATTTTCCCTTTCTTTCTTATCCCTTTCCATCCTTTTGGCCGATATAGATGTTGGTCAATATTCCATTGTCCTACCTTCTTCTCCTACTGTACTTAACCTTAAAATCCTTTTGAATTCGTTTGAATTTACACTTCTGTAATTCTAATCCTACCGACGTCTTGCCTTATCTAAAAAGAAGATTCAAAGAAGTGTATCTTAAGATTAACATTTGCAAATGGGAATTTCACACAAGTATATCTTCAGATTAGAAATCTGACATAGGAGGTGACATTTTGTTTATAAGAGTGAATATTGTCTGGATATCATAGCAGTTCCTGCCTTATTTGGATTATATCAAGCCGTCCCTCTGTCTACACTATAAAAAGCATTTACCCAGGATGATGCACTGTTGGGAATCATGAATTAGCTGTTAGAGCCTATTAATGGTTATTAAGAAACATGGACGACTCCTCAGGCTTCTGTATTCCTTGTCTACCACACATATGGAGGCAGTTTGGTTGATTGTATTTAATTTATACCTGTGATTGTTTCCAAGTTCTGGCCGTCTAATTGTAGTGTCATTTGTTTGGGGCAGCCTAAATGCAATGAAGCATTGCTTGAGATGTTTCAGATTGAGTATATTGGGACTACTCCATACCTTAGCTGGGTTCCTGCTGTTTGTCACCACCGGCTTTGCTCAAATGATCGCTTCTTGGTCCTTTCTTCTGATGGGCTGTACCAGTATTTCAGCAATGAAGAAGTCATCTCCCATGTTTTATGGTTTATGAAAAATGTCCCTGAAGGAGACCCTGCTCAGTATCTTATTGCAGAGCTTCTCTTTCGTGCTGCCAAAAAGAATGGTAAGTGCTAATGTAGGTCTGTCACTTTTTAATGTTACTGCTTAATAAGATAAAAGGAAGGAGAAGACAAAAATAAGCGAAAAATGAATGCTGCCTGAGTTCCTAAGTATCGGCCATGGTGCCTGTTTAGCATGAAAATATTCATATGTAGACGAGTATGCTGCTACAGATGTACAGTTTGAATTAAAGAATTCTGCAACCCATCTTAATTTGCGTTTTCACAGATTGCATCATGTGCTACAAAGTGACATGTAACTGTTGGTAAATTTTTACAGAACATTTTAGAAAAATCTTATTACAATTACAACTTCCAACTGCATATATTTTGACTAAATTGGTTGTCTATTCTGTTTCCCTGAGTCACCTGGGATTGTGATTAGTGTTTTTGTGGGAGGACAAGGGGATAGAAATAGAACTGAAAGCATTTTCAGGAATCTAAAGGTTGTGCCAATTAAGAGGAGACTCACAAAGATACTGATTGGGAGTTTCTTCTAATTGAAGGGTATAAAAAAGCAAGTGGAAGTCTCAAAGGAATATGATAGAGATTGTGAGAAAAGAGTTGAGAACATATAGGCTACTGGAGGAGAAACTAACCTGAGATGGAGACAGAGTAGAATGCTTCCATAGGATTTTTGCAGTCGATCATGATTGAGCTACTAGTTTTATGAATTTGGTTCAACTTTATTAAAGAAAGTTAGGAAAGCTGGGAAGTGATTATGATAACTTTTTTAGCCAGCGACGTGCTTATCATATCTGATATATACTATGATTCATGGTGAGACTGTCTTGGCCATAAACCAAATCAATGCTGAATTTTAGAACGTGGTTGAGTAGTAATGAAATCACCTGCAGCCTTTGTTTGAATTGTGTTTGGCCCATTACAAAGTTGCCTGAGTCTTTGAACGTGCATGTATGTGCATGTCATTTTCCACCTGCTGCATGTACCGGAGCTTTGAAACTTGTCCTCAACTGTTGTTTGATATCCTGAGACAATTGATGTGTCAATGACTTAGCGTAAGCATAATCGAACTTTTGGCTCAGCTAGTTTCTAAAGTATTTGGTTGGGCCTCTATGGCAATATTATAAGTGATAATCAATTTTCAGTGTTGTGATAGTGCTGAGATCTTCGGCTCAAAATTGTGGCAATTTGCAAAATCAAGATTTGATTTTCAATCATCAATTCACCCATTTATCCTCTTTCTTACTAATGCTAATGTGTTTTTTGTATTGATTAGTTTAGCTGTGACAAATTTTCTTGTCTTCTTTAGGGATGGATTTTCATCAGCTGCTCGATATTCCCCATGGAGACCGCCGGAAATATCATGATGATGTGTCGGTCATGGTGATTTCTCTTGAAGGAAGGATTTGGAGATCATCAGGTTGATTGTTTTCAATGTGTGGGTCTTTTTCTTGCCTCCTTACAATGTACCGATTTTTGAGCAAGGAGAAAGAAGCACAACTGCGATTTTCCATTTTGAAGCTCACTGTCATTCAATCTCCCAGTGCTCCTCTTTCCTTTTCCTTTCTTTTTATAAAATTTCTTCCCTTTATTTTTCTGTATTTCTTTCTTGTTCTTTTCCTCCTCTTTTACGGCCTCCTGAGTTTCTTTCCATTTCCTCTGGTTTGTTGTCTGTCCATTTATGGAAAAAAGAAAGTAGAGTATAGATTGCATGCATAATCCATGGTTTGAGAAAAATCTGATGGCTGAACAAAGCTGGTGAGGATTTGAGGAAGATGTTTTTCATTTGGTTGCACCAATATAAATAGGCTTGGTGGGCCTCTGCCTTTTTTTTTTCCAAACCAAACACCAAATATAAATGAGCGTTATAAAATTTTTGGTGCAACTAAATACTATTTGTACAATGGGATTCAACAAGCCTGTTTGTACACGTTTGCCTCTCTGCATCTCCATGACTCCATGCAAGCTTGCACCATCTCATTCAGGCTTTCCTTATCAGATCAGCCTTCCATCTTCTGGTTCACGTTTTTAGATCAGGGTTGAGTTCAATTCAATATAGAAATAGGTCGAGGTTTATGGTTGAGTGCAACTGGATTTAAATTGGACTTAAGAGTCAATTGACCCAAGATTATAATGCGTAGAAGGTTTTATTTGATATGTTAGAAAAGCATATTCAATATGATAACTAAATTTGGGTTGTTGTTTCGTGCACTTAGGTGTAAAAATTAAAAAAAAAAAAATTGAATTTTTTTATAAAACTGATAACCGAAGTGTATTTAACATATTATTTAGTGCATTTTGGTGCAAAATTTTATTTTTTAAATGTCTAAAATATTTGTTTTTAAAAAAGTAAAAGCATGTGTAAATCTTTAAAAATGGTAAAACTTAACATATGTCAAATATAATTAGATTAATAGTTTTATAAAAAAATTTAAAAAATTGAAAAAGCTGAGTTTTTACATTCGAGTGCATTGAAATTTAGTACAAATTTAGTACACCTAGGTGCGTGGAATCAGATGCCACTAAATTTAGTTGGACATCATTTAGACCCGAGTTTAAATTAAATCGATCCTCAGTTTGACAACTAAATTTAGCAGGACATGATTTAAAGCCCGTGTAAATTAAATTGAATAAATCGATCCTGAGATTTAACTTTAAACTAGTCTGAAAGCTCAAATAAGCATGTTTTAATAATTAGAGAAAGATTTAAGTTGAGCGTAGATGCTAAGCTGTTCAGCTTTCACGCAGAGATATGTTTAATCAAAGCTGAACTTGGTCCGACTCATTGTAACCTCAAGAGTCAAGAATATGCTTGAGTTTACGTGGGAAATTAGATTTGATCAATTCTTTAATTAAAGAGGTGTAAGCCGAACATGTCATTTGTTTTTCTTTTCTTATTTTTTCAACTTATTAGACATTGGGAAGAAGAACCTTGGTGCAAGTTATTTGTAGATGATATACTCATGAGATGAACAACCAATTAAAATTATAGATAAAGTAAATACGAAGAAAAGCATTATTTTCAATATTTAAGATCAATAATTTAAGAGAATGAGGAAACGGAGAAAGATGTCATAAATAGAATCCAAGTATGATGAAAGAAATGATGAAATACCTAAAGACTTTTATGATTATATCAGCTATGGTTGATGGGGTAGAATGTTGGGTGCTTAAAGAAATAAAAATAACAAAATAGACATAAAATGATTATACTATAAATAAGAATGTTAAGGTAAATGAATGATAATAAGAGAAGATGAAATTAGAAGTGAAATAACTTGAGAAAATCTAAAAGTAAAGCTAATAGATAATAAAATAAGAAAAAAAACTAAAGTGGTTTAGTCAAGTGAAATGTAAACTTGAAATGATGTCAATTAGGAGAGTTAAGTTTATTCAAATAGAAAATGATAGAAAATAAGAAGAAGACCCCAAAAACATAAATGAAAATAAATAAGATATGAAAGTATTAAAAATTATTAATCATTAATTATAGCATAGCAGAATTCATTCAACCGACTCAATCAAGGTGGGAAATTACTTATGGTGATGATGCTTAGATAAACCCGATCCATTGCACCTAGGTGTATAACTTCCCTCTTGAATTTTTTTAAATTTTTTTAGAATTTGTACGTGGGTACAACACGAAATTTTACATTTTTATTGATTAAATATTTTTAAAATTTGAAAATAAAAATAATGTTATTTTTATTCTCTAATAATGAAAATGGGTTTATTTTTTATTTTTAAAATTTGAAAATATTTAAAACAATAAAAAATGTAAAATCCATATATGGAAGTTTATGCTTACCTGAGATATGAATTCAAAAAAATCTTTAAAATTTTTTTACAAAGGTTATGCTCTTAGGTGTGTTGAAGCTCTATGCACTTGAGTGCACCAAATCTATGTCGCTTTTTAATATATTTATAGTTGAGTCTCGCTTCTGTGTAACTGGGTTACATAAAAGTAGTTCTACGTAATCTCCTTAAATTTTAAAATTTTAATGCTTGATAGAAAATTCAATCCATTCATTGCATTTAACATCATTTTTTAATTTATAAAACCAAATTTCATCCAAATCCAATATACACATAGGCCCAATTTGCTCAAAAATAGGTATATTTGTATGTAAATTAAGAAAAATGCTTATATCCATTCACGTATATATTGGAATGTGGTAATACTTTATAGAATCATTTATCCATATAGTAATAATATTTTAGATGGTTTAGATGTTGAAAATACAACTTAAAAATTAATATTTAGCATTAAATTATTTTATTATGTTGATTTTGCATGTTTGTTGATGGGGGCCTATATACATTTATGTTGGACAAATGAACGAATTTCTATAATAATGTAAATGATGCTAAACACAATAGATTAAGTGAAATTTTCATTAATCATTTAAATGTTGAAAATAAAAGTTATTAAATAGAAAAGTAGTTTCATATAAGCATCTTTCGTTTACAGTTTAACAAAGTAAATTGTGTAAGGATTCATTGAGAACGTTTCCCACCTTACCAAATGTATAAATGTAGATTTTGGGCCTTATGAGACTTATTTTATTATTTTATAAAATCTGAATCTATTTAATGTATCATAATTAATTAAGGCAACAAAAAATTCACTATAAAATAATCAGAAAATGTTAATACCGTAAGATCGCCGAGGTGTTCTCATATAGCATTCATCCATTTTAAAATTTTTTTTTTTATGAAAGTGTTATTTCAAGTATATTTAACCCATGCCGATCAAAAATACCAAAATTTACCATTTGAAAGACAACCATATATACGTTTGTTGAATTTCAAATATAGGTGCATTTTAGTCACTTTAAACCCTTTAAATAACTAAAATGTCACTATGTTTGAAATTCAAAAATATATCTACATATCTCCAAAAATAGTGAAGCTTAGTATATGTCTTAAATAAAATAACACTTTTATAAAAAAATTAAAAAATTAAAAAATCTGTTTTTGAGCCGGTTCATAAGAGCTCTTGTGAAGCCATATAAATAAAATCATGCATCATAATCATAATATACCATAAGAGTAACATTAGCTTAAAATATGCAATGAAAAAAAATTTATTCTGCATTTGAAATAGTAAAGATATATTGGGATGGGAAAAAATATATTGGAAATGAAAAAAAATCAGGCTATTATTTTTGAAAAAAAAAAGATTCCATTCCATCTCATCCGAGAATCATCTCGTATGAACTAACAGGATAAACTGGAACTCTAATTGTTATATTAACATCCTGGGCCCATATTTACATACAGGCTCATGATAATTTTAGAGTGGATCCAGTCCACAAACATATTTCTGAAGTTTTGAAATTTTTTTTTATAAAACTATTAATTGAAGTGTATTTAATTTATAAACTAAATTTTATCATTTTTAGGTATGTGTGTATAGTCATTTGAGATTTTCAAAAATAAGACTATTTTAGTCATTTTAATAATTTAAAATAATTAAAATACCTCCATGTTTTAAAAGCCAAAATAAATATATATTCAAAAATTGTGAAACTTACTTTGTAAATTAAATATGCCTAAATTAACTATTTAAAAAATATACGTTCTTACACCGATGTAATTGATGTGAAGTGACTGGTCCCCTTAAATATTTTAAAAAACACCTGTGCATATGGACCAACGTGAGTTCCAATTTGGTAAATAAGCTTAAATTAAGTCTTTTAAAAAAATGTAAAAAATAAAATAAGTTTTCCACCCAATTGCACTAAAGTTTCAATACAACTAGGTGCATTAAATCGGAACTCTAAAACTTATACATCAAGTTTGATACATGTATGTATACTTTTTTGAATGAATTTTATTTTTTAGAATACATAAAATATTATTTCAAGCAAGATAAATGACTTAGATTTTACAAAATCAACTTAGTTAGGCTAAGCATTCCATATTTGGAGAAGGTAACACAGGTTTCCACTGTCTACTTCCTAAAATTTATATAATCGAAGTAAAAATTAAGATTAATTTCAAATATGTCCATGATATTTGACCTTATTTTCAAATATAACTACTACATTTTCAAACTTTCTTTAATACCTATCAAATCTACCATAATTTCAATTATACCTAGCCTTTTAACTAAAACCGTTTGATAATAAAATCCAAAAATACCATCACGTGTGACGACTAAATTGCCCCTCAATTGCAACACTTGTGGCTCTCTAGTAAGCCACCAAGTCATAGATCACCTGCTTCCCCAGCTGCATATAGGGGTGCAACTCAATTAAAATGTGTATTTGAGAATAGATAAAACTTTTGATGAAAAGTTTTAAAGAGTAAAAGTTATCAAATGATGTGATATAATAGGGGTAATGATGAAGAATAAATATGATAAAGTTAAAATAGATAGGTTAGTTGTGTGGGTAGTTATGTAGAAATGATTGAAAAGTAGAGTAATTGTATAGAAAAATGTAAAAAAATAATTAAAAAATATGATAGTTATGGAGAGTGAAAAGTTTTAGATTGAAAAGTTTTAACTTAACATTTTTTAACCATTGAGAAACATACCCTAACGTTGGCCAAAAAAAACACCCACCGAACCCCATTTGAGGTGGTGCAGGAACTTGTTGTTTATAAATCTAAGCCCGATTTGAATTTAGTCCGGCTTTGGGTCGAATAAAACCCTAACTTGACCAACTCGAACTCGAATTCACTTAAATAATATTAAAAGCTGTATTCCACCCTTCCACCTGCCCTAATTCTTCTCGTTGCACAGCCGCCGTACGCCTCACGTTTTTCTTCTCCGAAGCCGATGACGGCCTTCATAGCTACCGCCCCTGTCACAAACCACAGCCTATCTTCTTCAATTACTCTAATTCTTCACAACCACCAGCCCATCACTGCACCACACGCCCATCTCCATCTTCTCCAGAGCTAACAGTGGTCATCCTCTTCCTCCTCGACGACATCTCTTTCTCGATGACTCTCCTTCTTCTCTGGAGAGCTTGCCTCAAACTGCAATTGTTGAGATCTGTTTCCCCTTTGAATCTTCTAAAATCCCATTTTATTTTCATCCATTCTCTCCATTAAGATTCTTTAAGCTGTTGATCTTCCTGTTCATCTCCGGCGACTATCGATTTCCTTCCTCATCTTCTTTTCTTTCGCTGCTTTCGTACCATGTCGTGCGTGATACTATTCGCTTCTGCCCCTTCTTTTCCTTCTTCATTTTCTCCTTCTCTCGTCACCGCCATGTTGTGTCATCTCTTCTACTCCTTTCGTTGCTGTCGTGATAACTCTACTGTGTTCCTCCTTCTGCCACCATTCTTCTCGAAGAATTTCGATTCCCTCTTTCATTTTCTAAAATCCATGTTCATCCTTCTTACATTCTCTGTTATTGTCAAATCGATTTTTAGCGTTGACTATTTATTTCTTTTGTCTTGTCTTGCTCAACTAGAGCATATTTCTTCCATCAGCTGCCAGTTTCTAGCTCTTCTGCATCCATTGAATTAGTGCATTTCATCTTTGGCTTGGTAACACTCAGATACTTTCGAAGATTCGTTCTATAGCTGAAAATGTCACTATATTATCAATGGCAAGAGCTGTTCTCTTTGAAAGGCAAGAAATTTATTGGCAATAGTTGAACAAGAGCTTTTTTCATTAAAAACCCATTTTTCACTCCCATGAGCTCTTCCGAGCTGAAATTAATGGATTCATGGAGTGTTGTTACTTAAAAACTCTACAGTAAAAAAAAAAAAGGAAGAAATGATCCCATGTGACCGATTCAAGTATATCCAAAGGCAGACATAAAAGAAGGAAAAAATTACGGATGCACGTTTTCAAAATTAATAGATGTATCTAAAATTAAAGTCAAAATATAGTAAGTATATTTGAAATTAATCCTAAAAATTATAGGAATTTTAAACTGTAACCCAAAAAACGAGCTTGAACTTCTCAAAATTTAGTTCGAATTTCGAAGTTGATCGATGACATTAGGAGTGTGGTCTTTTGGAAGATGGACCGTGAAGCATGTGAAATTGCATTTTAACACGTCTTGACATTTTGCATGGTCGACTACTAAGTGTCAAAACCTAGTAAAATAAAACCTCAATAAAGAAGAAAAAATATCTTCATACTAACTTGAAAGTACTTATACATTTAAGCAAAGTTTGCAACCTTTTTTTCCCATGTACCCTATTGTAACTTGTGCCTCTTCGAATTCTGCAATTTTAAAATCCAAATTGAAGCCAATATATTTTTATGTAAACTTATTTGCTTATTTTAAGCAGGGGTGCAACTTGGGCCTGCTGAGCCCGAACCCGGCCCACCGAACCCGATTGTAAATGTGATAGAGTTAGGGTTTGAGTGAACCCGAGCCCGATTTCTATTTTATATGTATTATAAAATATATTTTATATATAATATCTAAACAATATTTTTAATATTTTTTGTATTTTATGTTATTTATATTTATAAATACATATTTGACAAATTGTAATTAGATTATTTTCATTTATATTTGTCTTTTATTTCTATAATCTTCTTCATTTATCTTGTTTTTTATGTTAAATTTTTCTAAAAATATTCTTTATAGATGAATGATTTTATTAGCCTGCGCTAAGCAAATGCCTCACTTAGCCTACTTCAAAAGCTCATTTATAATAATTTTTTTATTTTTTCTTCAAACACTTGTTTATTTAAGTGTATTTAACGTATGAAACAAGTTTTACAATTTTTGGATATATCTTCAAACACTTGTTTATCTAAGTGTATTTAACGTATAAAACAAGTTTTACAATTTTTGGATATATGTATATATTTTTTTAGATTTTTAAAGATAAGGATATTTTAAATACATATATACACAAATGTTTAAAAATCTTAAAAAAATATATACACATATCCAAAAATGATAAAACTTAGCTTATATGTTAAACACACTTAGATAAATAAGTGTATGAAGAGAAAAACAAAAAAGTTATTGTAAATGAGTTTTTTGAGGTGAGCTAAGTGAGACATTTGCTTAGCCTGGGCTAACAAGATCACTCCTCTTCTTTATATTGTTATATTTTTTAAAAATATGTGGTTTGACCGTATATTATTATGTTTACTTATATAATTTGTTATTATTGTACATTGATATAAAATTTCAAACCTATCACTCTTAAATAAAATATAAACTTATCAACCTAAATTCCAACCCGAAACCCAACCCGAACTCGATTTTCAAAAATAGGATTAGGGTTTAGGTTTTACACGTAGGGTTAGAGTTAGGGTTAGGGTTAGGGTTAGGGTTGATGTTTTATAAATAGGGTTCGGATTATGATTGAGGCAAACCCGAGTTTTATGAGCCCGAGTTGCACTCCTAATTTTAAGTATATAAATTATCTTTATTGGAAATTTTTATAAATTATAATATTAAAAAATATGATTTAAAGAAGCTTTGTGCATTTGCATTTTGTGTGAATTATACACAAATCTGATTAAAATATTTATATAAAAGAATATGATGCATGACTTTTTTATTGGTATATATTTTACATCATATCTATACTCAAATTACAATCAAGTACTAAGACAATTCTTATAATTTTTCCAATAGGAGACAACTACATGTCTCAAATATCAATAGAGGAGACCACGGGCTCTAAATTATAATAAGGAGAATAACAAAGCATTCACAATTAAATAAGGGGATATAACCCCTGCTGAGTTTCAAAACTAAGACCACACATAAGGAGACAAAGCTCCTAACCACTTGCATTAGTCGCGGGTGGTAATAAGATACGTGACTTAAATCTAAATAAAAATATAAAAGATGTAAAATCTAAAAAGCAAAATATGCTTCCAACCTTTTATTCATATTTTACTCTATACAAACCTTTTAATATATCTTGGCCTACTTTGCCTGTTTGTCTACTTTATTCCTGTTCATTTAAGGTTGACTAGTTGAGCATATTCGAATCCAATTCCAAGTAGGTTACTTCAATACTTTTAAAAATAATATAAAATCATATATTAAAACAAATTATTAAGTTATATGATTGAAGATTTTGATGATGATAAAAGACATAATTAATGATTTGTTTGATCTTGATCCAAATTGATCCTATGCTAGATAAGAGTATATATTGTGATTGATATAATTGTGATTAGTTGTTATTAAGTGAGCTTAGTTGTCATTGGTTGTAATTAGTTGTATATTACTTAGAGATTGATTATATTTTTGATAACAATGATTTATTTTTAGAAACTTGGTATTTGTGGTTATTTAAGATTTAACTCTTGAGTTTAATTAGTTGTGTAATGTGATTATGAAGATAAGCTTTGAATTTTTTGGAAAAAAAATACATTTTCTATGAAATAGGAAAAATGTCATATGTTTTGACACCAAAAGGTTGACTAATAATTTATCGTACACTCTCTGTCTTCAAATTAGTCCACTATTTTGGACCAAATTATGTATCCTACCATACCTCATTTGGAGAACAAGTAACTTTTTGTAACATATTCATTGGGTATTTTTACTTATCTTATGCTACCCTATTTTAACCAAATTAGAATCATTTCGATAGGTACTCATAGATATCTTACTCAAGTTGCACCCTCACTAGAAACCCAAGAATTTGAACCCAATTAACCCACTAATAAATTGCAAATTTTTCATAAAATTTTATGTTAATTTCACACTTTTAAATATAAAAAGTTAATTAAATACAATTTTTATGTGAAAATTTGAGAAAATTTTATTTTCATAAAATCTTTATTTTTGCTATAAAATGAGTCATTTTGCAATTTTTTTGAAAATATAAAATTATAAAGATAATTACACATGTTAAGATAAAATTAAATAGGCTAAAAAATTAACTTTGAAATAGCATTAATATAATTTTGCCAAATTTAATTGCGTAAATCATACACACATATATATGATTATAAATATATTTTAAAATATAGGTATGAAATAGATCATTGCATAATTTTTAGTTAAAGTAAATTAATAGTAAAATAAAAATTAAAGAAATAAAACAAATTCAAATGGGCCTCGAAACTAAGTTAAAAATATTTAAATCTACTTTAATTATTGTGCGGAAAGTATATGTTGATTTGATGTCTCTAATTCGCACGTCTGTAGTTCGATGTAGAGGTGTTTGCGCACCTTCGGACCACCAAATTATGGTGCTCCATCACCTTTTTCCCCAAAGGTGGTTCGCTTATGGGGAGCCAACCCATGGGAAGAGCTTCATACGATTTTTTCGTAAGAAGCAGCTTATCCACCGTTCATTTTCATTCTACGGGATTGATTCGACAGGGCATTTTCGGTATCAAAAATTTCGTTAAGGGGTATCGAACAAACTTCCCACGCACTTGCTCCATTTCTCTTTGTCTCTCCGGGTTAGGATTTTCAGATGCATTTTGCCCGCAGCATGCCATCTCTGATTTTCCCACTTCAGCAGTGGTCGGCGTCTTCTCCTGCCTACGCCTCATCGATCCCGAGCAAATCATTCACAGCAAGCAGGGGAAGTTACGGCTATGATAGCTACCGGACATGGGGGATTTGCACCAGCTTTTGATTGACCAGATCTAATCTGCAATCTAACGGCTTAGATGGCCGAATCTAAAAAAATATGGGTCACCGGAGATGGGCTTTTCAAGGCTGCTCGCTGCCCGGAATTGAAGGAGATGAATGTAGCTTGAAAAATTTATGTGCTGAGTTCTCTTTAAACTCGATTTAGGTGGCTTTGAAGGACAGGAAACTAACGATGGGTTTCTTCCATGGAAGCCGGCAGCCATGAGCGAGCTTGGGAGGAGATGAGTATAATTTTCTGGTGGTCCAACGGACCACCTAAATTCACGCACATGCAGATTGTTATTTACAATATGGAGCATTCAAAACGATTTTAAAAAAACTTTCAATAATCTAACAAAATCCCCAAATTATATAAATATAATTTCTGTGTAAAAATATTAATATCACTAATTATTACATCAAAACCTCAATTTCAATGTAATTTCTCTTAAAATGGTGTGAAAATGATATAAAATAACTACAAAATGATGTAATTTTTTAATAAAGTTTCTATTTAAATCTTTTATAAAATAAACTTGTAAAAATAAATCTTTTATATCACTGGAATTTGTTAGATTTGTATGGATGTCCAATTATTCGATTCAGAAATGTATTTAAGTGAAAGGTTTTATATAAAATACAATCATCAAAAAGTTTTCATATAAATTCTTCATAAGATGAAAATTTTAAAATTAAAAGGATGAAATAATTAGCTTAGCAAAATTGAGGTTTAAATTTTAGCAAATTTGACCTTTAAATTTATGAAAGTTTGCAAATCTAACACGGAGGGTTATTGTTGTGAAATAGATTAGTATAAAATTTTGAAATAAAGAAATTGTTGTTGGTCCCGAATTGATGGCAAAACCCAAGAGGGGAGGGGTGAATTGGGTTCTTAAAAATTTCTTTGGTAACTTAAAAAACTTAACCCCTTGTAAGTTCAATCCCCTTGAATGAAGAAACACAATGGAAAGCAAAGCAATGTAGAGAGCAGAAATAAAATCAAGTAGACAAGAATTTTTATAGTGGTTCGGGCAACCTCCCTACTCCACTCTTCCAAGCTCACACTCCTTGTGACTTGGGTTCTACTATTGTATTCTCTCAATACAATTAGAGCTACTGCTCTCTTCTAGATTCCAGCTCTAGGGGGCTTCAACAATACACTGCACAAGTAGGTGATGAGTCTCACTCCAATCACACACTACTTTGCATCCACTTGATCTTAGCTACCCAAGCTAGATCAAGTTCAATACAACAAAAGAAACAATAAAAGAAACTACACTTTACAGTTGTGTAGAAGCAGTTTGGCACAGAGAAGAACTTGTAGTAATGGCTTTGAAGAATCAGCAGTTGAGCTCTTGCAGTTTGGAAGTGAAGTTCTTTTACTCAATGTTGGCTTGATCACTTAATGCTCTTAAGGATGGGAGTTATGCTCATTCAATGATTCTCAGCTACTTCTCTCGTCCACCATGAAAGCTATTTATAAATTTGGAGGGAATCCGAACGTTCGTGAGTAGGTGGCGCGCATTAAATGCGCCAACGTTCGAATGGAATCCGACCGTTGCGACCCAAGTCGCATGTGGAGTCGACTTCGGATGCGACTTCGCCCAAGTCGAAGATGAAGTCGACTTCGGGTGCGACTTCGCCTTCTGCTCGCAACTCCGAGTTTCAGGTCGGGTCGACTTGGGTTCCGACTTGACCCAAGTCGCAGGTGAAGTCGACTTCGGGTGCGACTTCATCTTCTGCTTTGCGACTTCAGTTCACGAGTCTTGAGTCTTGGTCGACTTTGCTTCGGACTTCAACTCAAGTCGATCATGAAGTCGACTTGGGTTGCGACTTGACTCGTTCTTTGCTGAAAACGCTTTGATTCTCATTTACTCTTCTTCTATTATGCTTAGACTTCTTCCCTTGAATCATTTTCATGTTGAATGATTCCTTTCTCTTGAAAATCTTATTCATCTTGAAGGGATTGAGCTTGATCTTTCTCCATCTTGCTTGGCTTGATTCTTTGATCTATTTATACTTGAATGTCTTCACATATTTGTAGTGTTTTTGATTCTTGAAGAACATGACTTTGATTCTTCTTGGATTAGCTTGAACCTTTGTGAATCTTTGAAAATTTTGAGTCTCACTTGGTTGATTCAGCACCTTGCTTTGTATTGAATTCATTTGATCTTTGAGACTTTGAAGTTGAACATGAATCTATTCTTTGAATAGGCTTTGAAACTGCATCTTTGATCTTTGAGAGAAGCTTGAATCACCATCCTTGAACTCCAAAAACCTCAAGTCGCACTTCGGGGTCGACTTCGTTCGCAACTCCGCCCAAGTCGCAACTGGAGTCGACTTCGTATGCGACTTCGGCACTCTTCCGTCCCGATTTCAGTTCTGGACTGTTTTTCTCGACTGAAGTCGATGTCGAGGTCGACTTCGTTTGCGACTTGGCTTCCCAAGTCGCAAGTGGAGTCGACTTGGCCTGCGACTTCACTTGTTCTTCTCCCCTTTTCAGCTCTGGAGTATTTTGGCTTCTTGAAGTCGAACTTGGGGTCGACTTGGACTACGACTTGGCCTTCCATGCTTTGTATTCTTCAAATGTATATGCCTTAAACATTTTACAAACATGTTAGTAGCCAAGACTTACTCAAATTTATTTGTTAATCATCAAAACATGGGTTTAGCTAGTTTTCCACATATTTCCAACAATCTCCTCCTTTTTGATGATTGACAAAACCGATTTGAGTGTATACCTTTCAATTTCTTAAAATAACATGTTCATTTTGCATTTTGAAAACATACTTAAACTCATGCAATCATTTAACACATGCTCATGCAATCTTTCAATTTGAATCAATCATACAAACATTCAATAAACATATTCATTTCCTATTCTTCTCTCCAAATATGTTATCTTTTTCTCCTCCTCAAATCCTACTTTTCTCCCCCTTTTTGTCAATATATCAAAAAGATTAAGGGTAAAGAAAGAGATAGGTGGGATTGCTCCCCCTAAACAGATGCTCCCCCTAAGTTTATGCTAGCCTAAGTCAATCATTCCCATGTCATTTCTAATCTTATAAAATGCTTCTTTTGCTAGGGGTTTAGTGAATATATCAGCAATTTGATCCTCTATTCTTACATATTCCAAACATATGTCATGATTTTCTACATGTTCTCTAATAAAATGATGTCTAAGTCTATATGTTTGGTCCTAGAATGCAAGACTGGATTCTTGGTTAAACATATGGCACTAGTATTATCACATTTGATAGGTATATTTTGAAAATCCATGTCATAGTCACTTAGTTGCTGTTTCATCCAAAGTAATTGGGCACAACAGCTCCCGGCGGCAATATATTCGGCTTCCGCCGTAGATAGAGCAACACTAGTTTGTTTTCTTGAAAACCATGAAACTATCATGCTTCCAAGAAACTGACACGTTCCACTAGTACTCTTTCTATCTACTTTGTAACCGGCAAAATCCGCATCCGAGTAGCCGATTAGATCAAAGTTAGAGCCCTTTGGATACCACAGCTCTAAATTGATAGTGTCTACTAGGGATCTAAAAATTCTTTTCACAGCTACCAAGTGTGATTCTTTTGGGCATGATTGAAATCTAGAGCACATACACACACTAAACAGAATATCAGGCCTAGAAGCAGTTAAATACAATAATGAGCTTATCATGCTTCTATACAATTTTAAATCAACTAATTTGCCCTTCTCATCTTTGTCCATTTTGATTGTTGAGCTCATAGGCGTGTTCGCTCCTTTGCTGTTCTCCATGCCAAACTTCTTGAGCATTTCCTTGATGTATTTGGACTGGTTAATGAAGATTCCTTCATTTAATTGCTTGATTTGCAGTCCAAGGAAAAAGTTTAGCTCTCCCATCATGCTCATCTCAAATTCTTTCTGCATAAGCTCAGAAAATTCTTGACAAAGAGATTCATTAGTAGCACCGAAAATGATATCATCAACATAAATTTGAATAATCAAAATGTCCTTTTCTTTATATTTGATAAACAAAGTGGTGTCTACCTTTCCTTTTTGAAAATCATGATCAATCAGAAACTTGCTTAGTCTATCATACCAAGCTCTTGGAGCTTGTTTTAGTCCATATAATGCTTTGGTTAATTTGTATACAAATTTAGATTGATCCTTTTCCTCAAATTCAGGTGGTTGTTCTACATACACCTCTTCATTTATATATTCATTCAAAAATGCACTTTTAACATCCATTTGAAACAATTTAAAGTTCATGTGAGATGCAAAAGCTAATAAGATGCGAATTGCTTCCAATCTAGCAACCAGGGCATAGGATTCCTCAAAATCTATTCCTTCTTCTTGTGAGTATCCTTTTGCCACAAGTCTAGCTTTGTTTCTCACTACAAGTCCACTTTCATCTAATTTGTTCCTAAAGACCCGCTTGGTGTCAATAACAATACAATCATTTGGTCTAGGAACAAGGTGCCAAAATTGATTTCTTTCAAATTGATTTAGCTCTTCTTGCATTGCTATGATCCAGTTTTCATCATCAAGAGCTTAATCAATATTAGAAGGTTCAATTTTAGATACAAAAGCATATTGTCCACAAACATTTTGTTTTGATCTTCTAGTTTTCACACCTTCATACACATTTCCTATAACTTGTTCAATTGGATGTGCATGTTTGAATTTCAAATCAGTTGGAGGTTTGTAATTATTATCTTCACTTACCCTTTCCTCCATGGAATCTTCTTGCTTTTCCACATGCAGTTTTTCAAGATTGCTTGCTATATCATCTGCATCACTTAAATCATCTTTTCTTTTGAAGCATGGGTTAGTTTCATCAAAAACAACATGTATGGACTCTTCTACCACTCGGTTTCGTTTATTGAATACTCTATATGCTTTGCTATTTGATGAGTACCCAAGGAAAATTGCCTCATCGCTTTTAGCATCTAATTTTCCCAAGTTGGTTTTTCCATTATTCAAAACATAGCATGTGCATCCAAACGCATGAAAATAAGAGATATTTGGTTTTCTTCCTTTCCATAGCTCATATGGGGTCTTTTTCAAGATTGCTCTAATGGTGACTCGATTCAAAACATGACAAGCTGTACTTACAGCTACACCCCAAAATTTCTTAGATAATTTGCTCTCATTTTACATTGTTCTAGCCATCTCTTGTATAGTTCTGTTTTTCCTTTCAACTACTCCATTTTGTTGTGGAGTTCTTGGTGCAGAAAATGTGTGATGAATTCCTTTTTCATTACATAACTCTATGAATCGTTTGTTTTCAAATTCACCACCATGATCACTTCTTATAGTCATAATAGTACTTTGTTTTTCATTTTGCACCAAATTTACAAAAGTTGAAAACATAGAGAAAGCTTCATCTTTGCTAGCTAAGAGAATTATCCATGTGAATCTTGAAAAATCATTAACAATAACAAATACATATTTCTTTCCACCAATGGTTAAAATGTCGGATGACCCATATAGATCCATGTGTAGCAATTCAAGCGGCCTTGTGGTGGATATCTCCTTTTTGGTAGAAAAAGACATCTTTGGTTGTTTAGATAATTGACATGCCTTGCAAATTTTGTCTTTGGCATATTTCAACTTAGGCAAGCCTTCTACCAAACCCTTTTTCCATAGGGTCTTTATATTTTTCATGTTTATATGTCCAAGCCTTTTATGCCAAACTCATGGATCATTATCAATGACCATTAGACATTGACCATTCAGTTCATCAAGTGAAACCAAATATACATTTCCATGTCTTTTTCCACTAAACATGATATGTTTTCCATCAAATACATTACATATAGATGATTCAAACACAACCTTGTATCCTTTGTCACATAATTGACTAATGCTCATTAGGTTATGCTTGAGTCCTTCAACAAACAAAACGTCTTCCATGCATGCATTTGAAGTACTGTAAATGTTTCCTTTACCTTTAATTTTACCTTTCTCGTTATTACCAAAGACAACCGTTCCGTCGTTGCAAGGCTTAAGTTTATGAAATAAACTTCTTTCTCCGGTCATATGCCTTGAACAACCGCTGTCCATGAACCATACATTGTTTGCCTTTGCCTTGAAACAAATCTGAAAAATAAAAAGGTAAATCTCATCTCTTTGGTACCCATTTTATGGGTCCATTTGGGTTAGTAAAATGATTCAATCTTTGTAGTTCTAACTTAGAAAGCCCAAATCTTGTGTTCCTTGGAACCCAAACTAATTTAGCACCGTGGTCATATAATTTCTTAAAATTACATTTATAAGTTTTATGACCCATTTTGTTACAAAAATTGCAAGCCATTGGTAGTCTAGGAGTAGGCCTCCAAGTGCATTTTGGTTCAAATGTTGGTCTTTTAATCCACATAACATTTTTCTTTTGTGGCTTATAAATTGGTGCAGTTTTTGTTTGATATTTCCAAAGTGTAGGCACATTTGATTTGCCACTTTCTTTTTGCTCAAATGTGTAATATCCAAGGCCTTTCTTATCCGTTTGAGCAGTCATGTTTAGAAACATCTTTACACTTTCTCCTGGATTAAAGAACTTTGCTAATGATTCATTTAATGATTTGTTCTCATTTTTCAGTTTCTCTACCTCTTTCAACAATGATTCATTTTCTTCCTTCAGTTTTGTTGATTGTTCAGCTAGTTTTCCATTTTCAATGATAACAAAGTTACATTGTCGTTTCTTCAAGGATAACTTGTTTCCTAGCTTTTTAATTTCCTCATATAATGAATCATAGGCAATTTGTAGTTCTTCTAATTCAGCACATTTGAGGCATTCATGAAAAGAAGAATAACTTGATTGAGAATAACAAGGTTTGGAAGTTACCTCTTCATTACTTGTGCATTTTGTTGAGGTGGATTGTTCTTCCAAAACTTCAGTTGTGTTAAGGCATAGCAAGTCCTCTTCTTGCTCGATTCGTGCCATGCAGCATATTCTTGCGCAGTTTGCTGCATCATTATCGTCGGTTGAAGAGCTGCATGTTGATGAAGTCTCCTCATTGACGAACATGCCTCTTCCTCTTGGCCTTTGGTATTTTCTGCCTTCATGACTCTCCTTTGGCCTTTCTTCCGGTGTAGGACATTGAGCTTGCATATGTCCTACCCCCCCGCATCTGTAGCACTTGGTTGACTCCTTCTTCTTCATTCGTCGTGATCTTTCTTTGGAGTCTTTCAAGTTTCTTTCTTTTCTCACGAACTTTCGGAATTTGTGAGTGAGCAATGCAATGTCCTCATCATCGTTGTGAGATGAAGAGGTGGATTCCTCTGAGTTGTGTGCCGCTTTTAGAGCAATGATTTTCTTTCCTTTATGATTCTCTTCGTTCCTTTTCTTAATTAGCTCATGTGATATGAATGAGCTAATTAGATCTTCAAGCTTTAATGTGTTGAGGTCTTTGGCTTTTTCAATAGCTGTAATCTTTGGAGTCCATGAATCCGGTAGAGCTCTTAATATCTTCATAACCTGCTCGGATTCAAAGATAGCTTTTCCAAGACCTTTTAAATCGTTAGTAATTTTAGAGAATCTAGCAAACATCTCAGAAATATTTTCTGTTTCTAACATTCTAAAGCTTTCCATTTCTCCTATTAGAATATTTCTCCTAGTCCCTTGGACTTGGGAGGTTCCTTCATAAATAGATGTTAGAGTATCATAAATTTCTTTTGCAGTTAGACAAAAAGATACTCTATCATACTCTGAAGCTGTAAGAGCACAAAATAGTGAGTTCATAGCCTTAGCATTGCTCTTTACAGTTCTTACTTCCTCTTCGGTCCATTTGGAAGCTCTTTCATCTATAGGCAAAGTTACTCCATCTTGGATAGCAATCCAAGAGTCCATATCGGTAGCCATGATGAGTTGCTTCATACGAAGCTTTCAATATCCAAAATTGTTCCCATCAAACAATGGTGGCCTTGTAAAGGATTGACCTTCAGCAAATGCGGGAACGGAAGTAGATTGGGATGCCATGTCTATAAGATCTCTTTGGTAAACTCAAAGACCTGCTCTGATACCACTTGTTGGTCCCGAATTGATGGCAAAATCCAAGAGGGGAGGGGTGAATTGGGTTCTTAAAAATTTCTTTGGTAACTTAAAAAACTTAACCCCTTGTAAGTTCAATCCCCTTGAATGAAGAAACACAATGGAAAGCAAAGCAATGTAGAGAGCAGAAATAAAATCAAGTAGACAAGAATTTTTATAGTGGTTCGGGCAACCTCCCTACTCCACTCTTCCAAGCTCACACTCCTTGTGACTTGGGTTCTACTATTGTATTCTCTCAATACAATTAGAGCTACTGCTCTCTTCTAGATTCCAGCTCTAGGGGGCTTCAACAATACACTGCACAAGTAGGTGATGAGTCTCACTCCAATCACACACTACTTTGCATCCACTTGATCTTAGCTACCCAAGCTAGATCAAGTTCAATACAACAAAAGAAACAATAAAAGAAACTACACTTTACAGTTGTGTAGAAGCAGTTTGGCACAGAGAAGAACTTGTAGTAATGGCTTTGAAGAATCAGCAGTTGAGCTCTTGCAGTTTGGAAGTGAAGTTCTTTTACTCAATGTTGGCTTGATCACTTAATGCTCTTAAGGATGGGAGTTATGCTCATTCAATGATTCTCAGCTACTTCTCTCGTCCACCATGAAAGCTATTTATAAATTTGGAGGGAATCCGAACGTTCGTGAGTAGGTGGCGCGCATTAAATGCGCCAACGTTCGAATGGAATCCGACTGTTGCGACCCAAGTCGCATGTGGAGTCGACTTCGGATGCGACTTCGCCCAAGTCGAAGATGGAGTCGACTTCGGGTGCGACTTCGCCTTCTGCTCGCAACTCCGAGTTTCAGGTCGGGTCGACTTGGGTTCCGACTTGACCCAAGTCGCAGGTGAAGTCGACTTCGGGTGCGACTTCACCTTCTGCTTTGCGACTTCAGTTCACGAGTCTTGAGTCTTGGTCGACTTTGCTTCGGACTTCAACTCAAGTCGATCATGAAGTCGACTTGGGTTGCGACTTGACTCGTTCTTTGCTGAAAACGCTTTGATTCTCATTTACTCTTCTTCTATTATGCTTAGACTTCTTCCCTTGAATCATTTTCATGTTGAATGATTCCTTTCTCTTGAAAATCTTATTCATCTTGAAGGGATTGAGCTTGATCTTTCTCCATCTTGCTTGGCTTGATTCTTTGATCTATTTATACTTGAATGTCTTCACATATTTGTAGTGTTTTTGATTCTTGAAGAACATGACTTTGATTCTTCTTGGATTAGCTTGAACCTTTGTGAATCTTTGAAAATTTTGAGTCTCACTTGGTTGATTCAGCACCTTGCTTTGTATTGAATTCATTTGATCTTTGAGACTTTGAAGTTGAACATGAATCTATTCTTTGAATAGGCTTTGAAACTGCATCTTTGATCTTTGAGAGAAGCTTGAATCACCATCCTTGAACTCCAAAAACCTCAAGTCGCACTTCGGGGTCGACTTCGTTCGCAACTCCGCCCAAGTCGCAACTGGAGTCGACTTCGTATGCGACTTCGGCACTCTTCCGTCCCGATTTCAGTTCTGGACTGTTTTTCTCGACTGAAGTCGATGTCGAGGTCGACTTCGTTTGCGACTTGGCTTCCCAAGTCGCAAGTGGAGTCGACTTGGCCTGCGACTTCACTTGTTCTTCTCCCCTTTTCAGCTCTGGAGTATTTTGGCTTCTTGAAGTCGAACTTGGGGTCGACTTGGACTACGACTTGGCCTTCCATGCTTTGTATTCTTCAAATGTATATGCCTTAAACATTTTACAAACATGTTAGTAGCCAAGACTTACTCAAATTTATTTGTTAATCATCAAAACATGGGTTTAGCTAGTTTTCCACATATTTCCAACAATTGTTACCATTCTAAAATGAAAAAAAAAATCAAATTCACTTCACTTCCCTTGTTTTCATATATTATTTTTGAATACTCTCACTACTCTATGCTTAAAATCAAATTTTTCTTTAAAAAATTAACCCTCTATGCATTTTTCGTGTGAGAAAAACCTAACTATATACTTGTATATCTTAGGTTAAAAAATTCTAATCATAAACATCCATTGGTAATCAATTTTTATAAATTTAATTTCATCTTTTCATTTTAATTTGATTTAAATTAATATTTATTTTAAATTTTAAATTATAACGAGCAATGGGAAAGATGAGTGAACTCTATGAGCTTTAGAAGACTTAGCTTACTAGGTTCTCAAAATAAATCAAAATAATAAATTTATTACATTTATAATTAATTAATTGATTTAATTTTTATTTTAATTATAAATAATATTTATTTTTATTATTATACTTAATTATTAATTTTGGTACATATAAGTAAATAATTCTTTAAATTAAATATTTTGTACCAACCTAAGTTTTGGGACAATTTAAATTATGATTTTGAGATTACTGTAAAAAATATAATTACATATAAAAGTTTACAGTTAGATGTTAGATTTAGGTGGATTCATTAAATAATTTTTTTCTAATACAAAAATACTTAACTATTAAATCAGTCCAAAAAATCATATATATTTAGTTTATTTAAATCTAAATTATAGTTTCATATCAAAAACTTTTTATTGAACTTTAAATTTGATTGGACTTTATTTAGAGGTGTTCTATAACATGAAGATTTTTTATAAATTTTTTATTCAATATAAATATTTATTAAATTGATAATTTTACATTGATTTCACTTGAAGTAAATAAATTTTATTATAAAATTTTTATTAAATATAGTTATTTACTAAACTGATTATTTAACCAATTCCAAAAAGTAACATATATTTATATATTAAATCTAAATTACAGTTATATATAATTTAAATAAATATAATTTATTACAATTTTAGTTCTTAAAAGTCATATATAATAATTATTACAGTTTTATATATTTACGTAAATTTTTTTTATTTAATTTAAATTAGTTATTATTTTTAATTATAACTTTACGTATTTATTTAGTTTTAAAATTATTTAAAGGTTTGCATAGTTCTGAAATGAATTATTAAGTATATATCATTTGCAAAATACACAACTTATATAAAATATTTTTAAAATATTTAAATTAGATATTTTTAGATCCCGTTAGATATTGTTAGATGTTTTTAGATCCCGTTAGATATTGTTAGATATTATTAGATCTCGTTAGATGCTGTTAGATCTCGTTAGATACTGTTAGATACGGTTAAATGTTGTCAGATGCTATTAGATTTAGATGGATTTCATTAAATCCTATTATCTGAGTTTTAAATTCTGTAATTAAGGTATAAATGACTTTATAAGGGGCTCAAAATCATATTACAAGTGTTAAAGTAGGATTAACTTATTAATATCAAAAGTTAGATGCTGTTAAATGTCGTTAGATGCTATTAGATAAAGTTAGATGTTGTTAGATATTATTAGATTAAGGTGGATTTTATTAAATCCTATTATCTGGATTTTAAATTCTGCAATGAAGGTATAAATGACCTTATAAGGAGCTTAAGATTATATTACATGTGTTAAATTAGGATTAACTTATTAATATAAAAAATTAGATGCTGTTAGATGTCGTTAAATCTGGTTAGATGTTGTTAGATGTCGTTAGATCTGATTCAGCAAATGAATGGAATAGATTGTGATTTTGTATATATATATAATACAAATTTTATCAAAAAACTAAATATACTCACATTTTTAAACAAATATACTCACGCTGTGAAATTAACACAATGCTCCTACTTCCTTTTTTTCTCATGGGGTAGACTTCTCATGGGTTGGGCCCCTAGGCTATGGCTACGATTCCTTTTCAAGCAAGCCGTCCACCAGCTTCGTCTTCGCTTGCAATTAAACAACGAGGCCCAACCCATGGGAAGCACTTCCCATGAGAAAAAAATAAAGTAGGGGCAATGTGGTAATTTTCCATCATGAGTATTTTTTTTATGAAAAGGAAACACCCTATCCCCGCTCCCTAACAATTTGGAAGGGAGATTAGATAGGATGATCCGAGCAATTCATTGCCAAAAAATTATCTATACAAATTTTTTCGTATATAAGATGAGGGGGGGTTATCCCACAACACCTTTTGATCCACAAAAGAAACAGAGACAAAATCGGCCAAAGAATGTGCTACAGTATTCCCTTGCCTAAGAACATGATGCACGGTGACGATATTTGAAAATGAGAGAATAGACTTGATCTTATCGATCACCAAACCAGCAGGGGAGGAGATGGGGCCATCTATAGATAGAAAGTTGACAAGGACGAGGGAATCAGATTTGATTTGGAATTTTGCAAGGTTGAGCTCGAGTCCCCATCTTGCTCCTAAGAGACAAGCATGTGCCTCCAAGAGTAAAGGCTCCATCGAGCCACATTGTCGCCAACCTTTAGCAGCATTAAAGAAGCCCCTGGTATCCCGGATAAACGCCGCAAAACCCATAGACGAAGTCTGATCAATAATATGAGCATCAATATTCATTTTGAGAGATCCGTCCTGTGGTTTGGTCCATCTGGGGACAAGTGGTCGATCAATCGCGCCTCCGAGGATGAGGGGGGCAGCCCTGCGGTGTTGCTCCATATAGTCCTTGCACCAATCAAAAGTTTTGGAGAAGTCCGGTTGAGTCCCCTCAGCCCTTAGTGTATTTTGCAAGAATCAAATCCTCCAACAGCAGAGGATAAAGAAGTCGAGGTCGTTTGATGTATGGCGTGACGCTAAGGCAGTAATAATCTCCTGAACAGTGGTGAAAGGAGAGGTACGTCTTGCAGCCCTCAAACAAATCCCCCTGGTAAGATCACACTCTGAGAATAAATGGTTGATATCCTCAAGACCTGATCTACAGAAGAGGCACACGAGATCGACATCAATGCCCCTGCACCACAAGTTCAGAAGAGTCGGGAGTCCATTTTTGAACAGTCTCCAGCCAAAAATGATGATTTTGGTAGGTAGCTTTGTTCGCCAGATTGCCTTATAGACGGAGGATTGGGGGGAGCAGCCAAATGCCGAGCAGAGCACCCTGTAAGCAGACTTAACAGTGTAGGCACCGTGAGGCTCATACCTCCAAAACATCTTATCCTCTTGTGCAGAAAGCGGAAGGGGAATGTGACAGACCGCTTGCCACCCAATGTCTCCCGCGGCCGCCAAAATGTGCTCCTTAATCCATGAGCGTGAGGCTGCATTGATGAAATGGCTCACTTTGACGTTGTCCGGGATTGAATGATGGGAGGGGCCCTGCCTTAGTGACCATAGTGTCTAGCCACACGTCCTTGAAGAATTGCACCCGCTTCCCGTTGCCAATCCGCCACTTGCATCCACAACGAATCACATCTCTAGCCTTCAGGATGCTCCTCCATGTGAATGAGTTTGAGGGTTTTGCATGATAGCTCCAAATGTCCTTATTCGGAAAATATCTGGCTTTCAGGACCTCATAGCACAATGAGTTGGTGGAAGTAGTAAGCCGCCAGACCTGCTTTGCAAGGAGAGCATAATTGAATGTGTTTAGGTCCCGAAAGCCCAACCCGCCCGAGAACTTTGTTTTGCACATATCCTTTCATGCCACTCGGCTCATCTTGCGCTTACCACCATGTTCGCCCCACCAGAACCTGCTTAGCATCCCATTAAGTTCCGAACAGAAGGATTTCGGTAAGAGGAAGATGCTCATCGTATATGTCAGGATCGCTTGTGCAACTGCCTTTATGAGAGTCTCTTTACCACCCCAGGAGAGCAACCTACCCTTCCATCCTTGAACTTTCCTCCACACCCGCTCCTTCAAGCCCTTAAACATCTTCCGCTTTGACCTCCCCAACCAAGCAGGTAGTCCAAGGTAGTTTTGAATTTCGTGGCCCGTGGATCCCAAAAAAGAATTAATATGCTCCCGAGTGCTAGAGTCGGTGTTGGAGCTAAAGAACACAGCTGTCTTGTCCACATTGACAACCTGCCCAGAAGACTCCGAGTATTGGCGGATGAGGGCCAAGAAGTTTGTGACGTCCAGAGAAGAAGCCCGCAGAAAGATAATGGCATCGTCCGCGAACAGTAAATGAGTGAGTATAGGCCCCTGGGGATTGATTTTGATTCCATGAATGCTAGAGCAAGCAACTGTACTGGTGATTAAAGCAGAAAGCCCTTCAGTACACAAAATAAATAGATAAGGGGATAGCGGGTCCCCTTGCCTTAAGCCTCTCTGAGGTTGGAAGTACCTTGATTTAAAACCATTGACGTTCACCCGGTACGTCACAGAGGAGACACAACACAAGATCCAGTTAATCCATCACAGGCTGAAATTCATTGCTTCCATAATCTGATGGAGGAATATCCACTTGATCCTATCATATGCCTTGGACATGTCCAGCTTTATAGCCATTTCCTTTCTTTTCCGACCCTGCCTCCTACGAAGATAATGAATGGCTTCATAGGCCACCAGCATATTATCAGTGATAAGCCGACTCGGGATGAAAGCGCTTTGGTGCTCACTGATGACCTCATGAAGACAAAGCTTGAGCCTGTTTGCCAGAACCTTTGCCAAAATCTTATATGCCACATTACAAAGACTGATGGGGCGAAAATGAGACAACTCTTGGGCACCAGCCTTCTTCGGGATCAAAACTAGTATAGTGGAGTTCACTGATCGAAGTCGGGTAGCCTGAAATGTGGGGTTTGTCTCCTCCATGAACATTTTGCACTAAAGAAAAACCTTCTGACCCACCGTATTCCAATGTTTCTAAAAGAAACTAACGGACATCTCGTCCGGTCCAGGAGCCTTTGTAGGACTCATTTCTTTCACTGCATTTGCCACTTCCGCAAAAACCAAAGGCTTTGTGAGGTTGTGCCTTTGCTGGTTGGATATTCTCCGGGAAATCAGACTTCGAACCCAGGAAGCGTCCAAGGGCCCCGAGGAAGAGAATACCATCTGAAAATGTTCCATTGCTAATTCCAGCAACTGGTCTTGATCATGAACCCATTGCCCATTTTGATCTCGTAGCGCTTCAATGAAATTAGACCGTCTTCGGTTAGAGGCCATACGATGGAAGAATCCAATGTTTTTGTCTCCTGCATGAAGCCAATGAGTTTTTGCACACTGCCGACATAATTGTTCCTCATCATGGAGTAAGAGATTAATTTTGAATTTTGTCCTCTGAATAGCTTCATTCCTTTGATCAGTGGGGTTTTGGGCCATGAGGGATTCAAGTTCCATTTGGTTCCTGTCAATTGCCTGCCATAAATTTCCTCTCTTCGACCTGTTCCACTTGGTTAACGCTTTACTGCATGCCTTAATCTTCCATCCACGTAGATCAGTGGGGCCAAATCAGTGGTAGGTGCGGAGCCCCAGATTTGGTTTACGATGCTATGTGTTGCCTTGTCTCTTGCCCAAAAAAGTTCATATCGAAATTCCCTATGGGGTCTTTGCTTGCTCCTCCTCGAGTCCAAGACCATCAGTATTGGGCAATGGTCCGATGTGTCTACGGATAGGTGAAGGAGTTTGGCCATAGGATAGAATGATGCCCAGTTTGGCGTCGCTAGTCCCCTGTCCAATCGGGCTTCCACACGATGAGGTCCTCATCTATTGTTTCTCCAAGTCATAGGCTGTCCAACAAATCCTAGATCCATTAAGTTGCAATTGTCCAAAATATCACAAAAAAGATCCATCTGAGCCTAAGAGCGCATCCTCTAACTAAAGTATTCCGTGGGTTCCATAACTTCGTTAAAATCCCCCATAACTAGTCACGGAGAGCATAACCCGCCCTTAAGTTGCTCCAACATATGCCGACTTTGATACTGCTTATGTGCTTCCGGATGCCCGTAAAAACCAGTGAAAGGCCATCCCAAAAATTTTGCGTGGATGTGGTGAACAGAGAAGCTAAGAATGTTTGCTGATTGAGCTTTATTCCATAGGAGAGCTAGCCCTCCCCTTCTTGCTTCCGACTCCACCACGAAGCAGCAGTCAAAATTTAACTTCCGTCTTATCCCCTCCATTTCCTTTGCTGAGCGTTTGGTTTCACTGAGGAAAATTAAAATTCCAGCAGCAAAAATAAGTTCCTCCTCAAGTCGTTCCGACAAGCGACCGTTGTTGCGCTCGGAGCGGGGTGGATGTGTTTCTTTTCGCCGACGATTTTTTGATAGGAGTGTGTGGAAGAGATTGTCTGTGTGATAGGGGAATAGCAGGCAGCGGAAAGCCGGGATTGCAAACACAACAGGGGAACACCCAGGTGACGAAGATGAATTCAAGTGAGGGAGATCTCCTTGGAGCTGAGCTTCAAACCATGTCCATATTGAGTGGGGCAGTCAAGATGATTGACCCGGGTGAGGCAGATGCCCTTCTCTGTTCAGTTTGGACCTCTAAATCGTACAACCGAGAATTCTTCCAATCATCAATGTGAAGGCTATGGCGGACGCGCGGGGCTTTCTTCTTCACTGTCGTGGGTGAGAATTTGTATCGGATTTCT
This sequence comes from Annona cherimola, assembly GCA_030490835.1. Lineage (NCBI taxonomy): Eukaryota > Viridiplantae > Streptophyta > Magnoliopsida > Magnoliales > Annonaceae > Annona > Annona cherimola. The sequence goes on along the minus strand of CM059972.1, from coordinate 20,483,974 downwards.
TTCTCCGATCAGAATGACAAAAAAGAGGATTCTGGGCGGACGACCATGGTTATTCGAGAGAAATCTCGTGCTACTCGAGGATCTCCGGGAAGAGTTGTCTACTGCACAAGTGGTGCTCGTGAAAACACCCCTGTGAGTGCATGTCATGGGCACCCCATACCTGGTCGATAAGAATTATCTGGGACAATGCATTGGTAGTTCGTTTGAGGAGCTGCATGAGATCGTTGTAAACGGCTCGGAATTGAAGCTGCTGGTTACAGTCAATTGCACGGAACCATTGAGGAGAGGAATTTTCATACAAGTGGAATCACAACAAAGGCAATGGGTGAATTTCCAATATGAGAAACTCCCTATTTTCTGCTTCTACTGTGGAGTTATGGGACACGTGTATAAGGACTGCACGGTGCTTTCCAAGAACAAGGAGCAAGTCCCAGAAGCTGACATGCGATATGGTAGATGTTTGAGGGTCGGAACCAAACCGATGAGACTCCGAGCTCATGATCACCATGGTAATCGTGTGGCACCACGAAAATACATGGGAGGAATGGACCTCTCCCAGTGGGATGCGGTCGGGGAAGGAAGGGACCAAATAGATGTATCAGCGAGGGGGTTCCTCCCCAAACTTAGCCAGGATGCAAACTGCCTCACTGCCAGTTGCGGGCAACCTGTCCCGATAGCACAACCCGATGACTGGCCACGACCAGATGAGACCCACATGGGGACGCCTGCTGCTGGAACCTCTCATTCTCATCACGCGTCTGCTGCTGGAACCTCCCCTTCCCTTTTCCTTCCTGTCCAGACCCCTCACCCATGCTTTGACCAGGGAACTGCGACTGCTACTCTGGAGAACCATCACGCTCATCCATGCTCTGACCTGGGAACTGCGGCTGCTGTCTTGGAGAACCATAGTGCTGCTCAACCATCTTGGGCCAGTTCCTCAATTCAAGCTAGTGAGAATGTTGGCCATGGTGGACTGTCGGTCTTGTGCTGCCATGTTGTGGATGTCCCACTGTCTTACAGGGGCCACGACCCATCTGTTCTAGAATGTCGGGATGCCAAAGCTATCAACACTACTCAAACGGTTCCGGCAAATGAAATCTGCAACAAAGTCCATCTTTTCCAGGCTCCAACCAATCATGAGCAGAGGCTGAATGATGAGATAGCTATAAAGCCAAAAGGAAAATGGAAAAGGAAGGCAAGGGGCATGGAGGCGGATGATAGCAGCCGGCCATTGGAAAGTCATTTGGTTAAAGGCAGAAAGAGAGGACAGAGTGGTGAATTTGAGGAGAACAATACAACAAGAAGCGGTTGAAAACGGGTGTATCATTCAATGAGGAGGAGGTGGTGGCTGAGGGACATCCTGAGCCCCACCTCATGTAACATGGCACTTTTAGCTTGGAATTGCCGTGGGCTTGGGAACCCACGTACAATTTGATGCCTCCTCGACTTGGTCAGGAAACAACATCATGAGTATATTTGTTTAAAAATGTATGTTTGGTTTTTTGATAAATTTTGTATTATATACATACAAAATCTCAATCTATTCCATTCATTTGATAGATCAATTAGTAAAATATATGTAAACATAATTTTTCATTATTTGACCATTTTTAAAAATATTAGTGTACAAAAAATAATTTTTTAATAAGATTTTATTATAATTGGTAAAGTTGGAAAATATAATTTTTATTAGGAGTTATGTTATATTATTTAAAGTTAATGTAATTAAGGTACTCTCAAGAATAACAATTTCTTTTATTTTTCTTGATTTTTTGAAAATGTATTAATATTTTTTTATTTTCTGAATATAATAGAATCTAACTGTGTCTAACCACGTTTAACCGTGTCTAACCGTATCTAACCGCATCTAATTTTTAAAATTAATAAGTTAATCCTAATTTAACACCTGTAATATGATCCTAGGCCCCTTATAAGGTCATTTATACCTTAACAATGGAATTTGAAACCCAGATAATACGATTTAATGAAATCACCCTAATCTAACTGCATCTAACCACGTCTAACTGCGTCTAACCGTGTCTAACAGCGTCTAACCGTGTTTAACCGTGTCTAATCGCGTCTAACCGTGTCTAATCGCGTCTAACCGTGTCTAATCGCGTCTAACCGTGTCTAAGTTTTGAAATTAATAATTTAATCCTAATTTAACACCTGTAATATGATCCTAGGGCCCTTATAAGGCCATTTATATTTTAACAACCAAATTTGAAACCTAAATAATATGATTTAATGAAATCACTATAATCTAACTGTGTCTAACCGGGTCTAACCAAGTCTAACCGTGTCTAATTTTTGAAATTAATAACTTAATCATAATTTAACACCTATAATATGATCTTAGGGCCCTTATAAGGTCATTTAGATCTTAACAATCAAATTCGAAACCTAAATAATACGATTTAACGAAATCACCCTAATCTAACTGTGTCTAACCGCGTCTAACCGCGTCTAACCGCGTCTAACCGTGTCTAACTGTGTCTAATTTTTGAAATTACTAATTTAATCCTAATTTAACACCTGTAATATGATCCTAGGGCCCTTATAAGGTCGTTTATATCTTAACAACTAAATTTGAAACCCAAATAATACGATTTAACGAAATCACCCTAATCTAACTGTGTCTAACTGCGTCCAACCATGTCTAACCGCGTCTAACCGTGTCTAACCGCGTCTAACCGTATCTAACTGTGTCTAATTTTTTAAATTAATAATTTAATCCTAATTTAACACCTGTAATATGATCTTAGGGCCCTTATAAGGCCATTTCTATCTTAACAACCAAATTTGAAACTCAAATAATACGATTTAATGAAATTACATTAATCCAACTGCGTCTAACCACGTCTAACTGTTTCTAACCACGTCTAACTGTGTCTAACCGCGTCTAGCAGCATCTATTTTTTTTATAATTTATGAATTTTTTACCTAATATATGTATTTTGCAAAATATATATACTTAAATATTTATTTGATGACTAAATAATTTTAGAACTAAATAAATATATAAAGTTATAATTAAAAATATTAACTCCACTTGATTAAATGAAATAGAAATTTACATAAAGATATAAAACAATAAAAAATATTATATATATGACGTTGTAGAACCAAAATTTTGATAAATTATATATAACTATGACTTAAATTTAATATGTAAATATATGTTACTTTTTGGGATTGGTTAAATGATCAATTTTGCAAATAACTATATTTAATAAAAATTTTATAACAAAATTTCTTAAAATTATAAAATAATATTATTACAGTTTATATTATAAATTTAAAGTATGAATATAATAATTTTAATTTATTGTTACTGTAATTAATTAATTTAAACTAAAAATACAAATTTATTGACTTCAAGTGAAATCAATGTAAACAAACAATTTAATAAATATTTATATTGAACAAAAAATATATAGAAAATTTCATGTTATAGAACACCTTTAAATATGTACCCTCGTGGTATATCTCCTGTAAATTTTGAATCGAAATTTTATTTTTCTTTAATTTATTAGTAATAGATACCTTTTTGCGAAATCTTACATTCATGGGGTTTTTTTGTAAAATATTGCATCCGTAAGTCTCAGCTGCGGCAGTAGTCAGAATCGTCGGTCAAAATTGGCTAAACGAATCGAAATTGCTACAGTAGAATTGCGTCTGATTACATGTTTTTCTGTATGGTTTAATATGTTGCGGCAAATGCATAAATAATCCCTAAATTCACTTCTGTGCACACATTTGGGTTCGTTATTTACTATAGATTCGCCCAATACTTTTCTTTTTGTAAATCTAGCGAATCTACGGAGTTTGGGCAAAAAGTGGATGAATTATAAAAGCTTATAATTCTTATATGACTTTTAAAAATAAAATTGTATAAATTATATTTATTTAAATTATATATAACTATACTTAACATTTAATAATATAAATATATATGACTTTGGTACTAGTTTAATAATTAAGTAATTTTAAATATTTAATTAACAAAATAATGGTTTAGACAAAATAAATATATATGACCTTTTAAGAATGGTTTAATTATATGTCCCAAATTATAATTTAAATATATAGGATAACTATATTGAATAGAAATTTTATAATAAAATTTATTAAAATAAAATTTTATTTACTTCAAGTGAAATCAATGTAAAATTAGCAATTTAATAAATATTTACATTGAATAAAAAATTTATAAAAGATTTTGATGTTATAGAACACCTCTAAAATAAAGTCCAATTAAATTGAAAGTCCAGTGAAAAGTTTATGATATAGAACTATAATTTAGATTTAAATAAACTAAATAGATATGATTTTTGGGACTGATTTAATAGTTAAGTACTTTTATATTAGTAAAAAATTATTTAATAAATCCACCTAAATCTAACACCTGTAAACTTTTATACATAATTCTATTTTTCACAGTAATCCCAAAATCATAATTTAAACTATCCAAACTTAGGTTGGTACATAAATTTGTGTATTTTGCAAATGATATATACTTGATAATTTATGTTAGAAAATAAAATATCACTATATTAATAATTATATCTAGAAAATAAGTCATGGACATTTTTTCAATTTTTATGATTCTAAATAACTTTAAAATGTAATAAATATATAAATCCATAATTAAAAATAATAATAAATAATTTAAATTGAATAAAAGAAAATTTTAAATAAATATTTAAAACTATAATAATTATTTTATATATGACTTTTTAAAAATAAATATGATATTTTCAATTAAATTTATGTCGACAATAATACTATTATTGTCTATTTAAATACGATAAATGGATTAGATTTTTCATCAATGATTAACATCTTAAAAATTGGTGGAGATTCATGAAATTACTTCTATTTTTTAAACAGTTTTACAGTTAATTTTTATTTTTCTAAATTGTTTTCATTAACGTTATTGATTTAACTTTTTTTTAAGTTTTCAGCTTTTCTTTTTTAACATTTTTTTTGTTTTGCCATTATTACTATTTTTTAAATTATTGAACCTTTTACTTTTCTCGGTTTAGATCTAAACTTTAGATCTAACTTTTTTTTTATTTCTTTTGAACATTCCTTTTTTTTGTTTGTTCTGGAGGTTATTTTCTTTTTTTTTTTTACGTTGCTTTTCAATGCTTCTTCTTCTTTTTTTTTGGTTTTAACATTTTTCCTTTTGAACCTTTTTTTAAAACGGTTTTGATTTTTAATGTTTTCGGCTTTTCTGTTTTAACATTTTTTTAAAAAAATATCTTTAATCTTGTTTTACCGTTTTTGATTTTGTTACTTTACTGTTTTTTTTTACTTTTTAATTTGTTGACCGTTATTTTGGTTTTGTTCCTTGCTATTAACATTTTTTATTTAAACTTTATTTTACTGTTGTTTTTTTATTAAACCGAAGTAAAGTTTCATTTTAATCAGGTTCAACTTGATAAGAAGCGAAGTCTCTAATCAAAGAGCTGAATTTTTTTCAAGATTTATAAGTGCCAAATAGCCGGCAAAATCAAGTCTTTTTCATTATTTCCTGGCAATATTCACCACTATTTGTATCTTTGAGATCGTCCCTGAAAGCAAGAATATAAGTAGATTTTTAGAATTAAATAAATATATAAAGCTATAATTAAATATAATAATTAATTTAAATTTAATAATATAAAGATACATAAATATATAAAACTATAACAATTATTATATATGATTTTTTAAAAATAAAATTGTAATGAATTATTTTTTTTAATTATATATATAACTATAATTTAAATTTAATAATATAAATATATGTGACCTGTTCGTATTGATTTAAGAATAATGACATACGCATTTTCATTGTAACATTTTTTTCAATATGAAGAGTTAAATATGCGGTAACCCTTAGTATTCACTCATTTCTCCAGTTGCTCATTTCAATTTCAAATCAATAAATTTTAAAAAATACACATTAATTATAATTGCATTAAATCAATACAAAATTATTGTATTAAATTAATATTTGTATTAAATAGAAATTTTATAAATTAATTTGAAACGAAGATCACTATAATGTAGTCCACTTAACACAAAAAATACGAAATAATTTGGTTCACCAGATTCAATCAAATAATTTAGACCTTATGAATTAATACTAGAATATTTTTACAGAAAAATCATATAGTGTTTGATTTTATAATTAAATATTATATCTATATATTAGTTAATAATATTTTAAATTTCTTACCTGGAGGCGTTAAATTTAAACAAAAGATATTTACATTTTTAATAGCAAAAATTATATCGCTCATCCTCTTTTGTTATAAAATTTTTGCAAATCAAAATAAAGTTTATATCAACATTAATTTTTTAATCTTTGATTATAATTCAAGTTAAAATAATAAATTTTAAACAACAATAGGTATTAATTTAAACAAATTAAATCAATATTCAATTATTAATTTAACAAAAATTTGTATTGAATAGAAACTTCATAAAAATTTCAACGCATGTAGTTATTTTGTATCATTTTTCACACCGTGTTTAAGTGAAATTACATTGAAATTGTATATAAATAAAAAATATTCAAATTATTTTAATAAAATCAATTTTATACTACTTGTGCTTTTTTAATTATATGATTATAATTAAGAAAGAGCTCCCATGGGATATAGTTTCATGTTAATGCTCATACACAAGAGTGCGTTATCACGTTGCCATCTACCAGTACATAATATTTGCTTTTTAGTTGTAACATCTATGTACCTCAAAATTGAAGGTAGATTTAGTAAAAATAAGTTAAAAACATATACCAATTTTAATAATTATATCTAAAAAAATAAATTAGATCTTCAATTACAGTATGTCTTAATTTTATAATCCATGGACTTTTATTCGATTTTAATAATTCTAAATAATATAAACATGTACAAAAGAAATATAAATGTATAATTAAAAATAATAGTAGATAATATCTTCAATTATAATATATCTACAATTTTTAATGTTCACATAAGTTTCTTCTATTTTCGTGATTCTAAGTAATTCATGGGATTGGTTCAATATTCAATTTAGTAAATAATTATATTTAATAGAAATTTTATAATAAAATTTATTAAAATTATAAAATAATATTGTTACAGTTTATATTACAAGTTTAACTTATTAATATACTAATTGCAATTTATTTTTACTAGAATTAATAAATTTAAAATAAAAATAAAAATTTATTTGCTTCAAGTGAAATCAATGCAAAATTATCAATTTAATAAATATTTAGATTGAATAAAAAATCTATAAAAAAATTTCATGTTATAGAACACTTCTAAATACAGTCCAATCAAATTTAAAGTCTAATGAAAAATTTTTGATATAAAATTATAATTTAGATTTAAATAAACTAAATATATATGATTTTTGGGATTGATTTAATAATTAAGTATTTTTATATTAGTAAAATTTTTTTAATAAATCCACCTAAATCTAACATTTAACTGTAAACTTTTATATGTATTTCTATTTTTTCACACAGAAATTATGAAAATTGCATTTAATAAAGTGCATTTTGTGTTTTTTTTTTTTGCGAAAAATACAATTTTCTCATAAAAATTTTCATTAAATAATTTGGGAAGTGATTACTGGGTTATTAAAATAATTGGGGAAGAATTGTAAAATTATTTGAATAGTTCATTTTGCAAAATGAGTCGCATGTGCACCAAAATACTATGCATCGGTGGAGTACCGAACTCCGGTGCTCCACCATCTTCCTCTTTCTGAAGCCATGCTAGCACGAACTCATCTTCTCCGATGTACATTTTTTTCTCTCCGATGTCAACAGAGGTGGTGTATTTTGCCACTCTGTAGCCGGCCAAAAAAATTTCTCACCGTCCCAGCTCAAATCTAACACCGACAGCAGTGTTTTGTCTCCAAAATCCGGTGGCTTCTTACCTTTAAGATCCGGCTCTGGCAATCAGTACCCTGCAAATCGGAGCCGACCGATCGATTTTTGACAGAAATTGCTGTATATCGGCAGTAAACGTAGATAGTAGCTAGAGCCGTTTTGCATCTCCCAATCAGATCTTCTTCTCCAAAGCTTCGTCCACCACCTGAAACAAACAAATCTAAGATCCATTCACCGGCTATTAGATTCACGACCATCAACAACAACATATCCAAAGAAAAAATCCACGAAGAAAGAAAGGGCAGAAGGGGCGCCGACTCGTGCAAGCTGCCTGTGGAGATTTCGGAAAGGAGAGGAGAGAGAGAAACACCAGAGAGGAGAGAGAGAAAGGGCCAGAGAGGAGCATGCCCAATCGACACCCCTGGCAGAGAATTTTGAGTTACTGAAACTACCCCTTTGAATCCAAACCGTCGAATGGAAATCAACGGTGGATAGCTGACTTCCTATGAGAAAAATGCGGGGCGCACTTCCTATGGGTTGGCTCTCTTAAACAACAAGCATCTGCATCTTCCCTTTCTTTTAGTCGACCCCTCAAATCTGGCAATTGATTTTGCCCATTCCAAAACCCAACCCGACACCCGCTGCAACCCCAGCAAAAATCGCATTTAGCATCTACCCATCCAAAACAGCCTACGCATCCAACCTCCAAAGCTATTACCAACCGACGGCCATGGATTTCAAAATCCAGCCCCTCTCAAATCCGACGGCCGCACCAGCAGCATCCATGTCAAATTAATTTCTGTAGTAGAACAAAAATCAAATCCTGCAGCAGCCTTCTCCAAACTCCGGCCATCAAAATCCCAAAGTTAACCTCCATTAATCCAAGTAATCTGCGTTCAAACCAGTCGCCCAATTCAATTATAGCATACCCATTTAGCACCCAATTTTCCCAACACCTACAAATCCAAGGACCGACCCCCTACATCAAGCTCAAACACCAACGACATCACACATTTGTAATTCCTACAAATCACAACCAAGCCAAGCAACTGATCGAACTTTTATCTTAGCATCAGCAAAATTTCCAAATCAATAAAAAATTTCAGCAATTCCAAGTTTCAGCCATCACCGTTGTTCTAAGCTCTCCCCTATAGAGTTAGCTTTAATGTATTTCAGTTAATTTTAATTAAATTAATGATTATAATATTTTTAGCGACAAGTACTTGATTCGTATCACTCAATTTAGATAATAGTATTGGTTTTTGATTTAATCAGAGTCGAACTCAATTTATCAATATATTTTTCAAAGTTCGTGCATTATTTAATATACCATATTTGGGTGTGTTTGACAAGCACTAAAACTTTTAAAATCAAAATTTTTCAATTTAAAACTTTTTTCTTTGTAACTACCCTATTTTTAAATTTTCATATCTTCTTATACAACTATCTCACATTTCAATTATTTCCACATAACTAACTTATATATTTTAATTTTATTCTTTTTAAATTTGCATTATTATCCTTACCATATCATATCATTTTCTCTTATTTTCAAAACTTTTATATCAAAATTTTTCATCAAAAGTTTTATCATTTCCCAAACACACTGTAGATATAAAAAACCTAAATAGTATTTTTGCATATTTATGTACACATTTAATTCTATAGAATCAGTTTCATGAAATTAAATTCATAATTGTATAGATTTTCTTCATTTATGGCTCACCTTGATAGTTACATCAAATCCATACTCGTCAAATTTAAAATTATTTATGACTCGAAGATATCTATGTATTGTTAATTACATATTTAAAGTCTTAAAAACATTTTCCTATATAAACACATGGTTTTACAAATCATCATAATATTTTAATGTATATGAGCATCGATCTTTTCAGACTTGTTTGAAATTTTGTGATTTCGAACTGGTCAAAAACATTTTTTTAAATTTTTTTCTATAAACATGTTAATTTGGTTATATTTAATTTATAAACTAAGTTTTACCATTTTTTGGATATTTAAAATGACTTAAATACCCTATATTTAAAAATTCAAAATAAATATATATACATATCAAAAAATGGTAAAACTTAGTTTATAAATTAAATATAACAAGATTAACATGTTTATAAAAGAACTTTTCAAAAAATCAAAAAGTATATTTTTTGATAGGTCAACATTTTGAAAAGATCATTAGGCAATATGTATAAATGGATTTAAGCATTTTTATAATTCGTACTTGCTTTTGTGCAATCAAGTTACATAAAAGTGGTTCTATGTAACCACTTTTAATTTTTAAGATTTTGATGCTTAATAAAAAATCTATTCCATTTATTATATTCAACATCATTTGTTTAGTTAGAAGATTAAGTTTTAACCTAATCTAATATGTGAATATGCCATATTTACTCAAAAGTAAGTATATTTATGTGTAAATTAGGAAAAATGATTAGATCCATTCATATATATATTGAAATGTAGTAATACTTTATAGAATTATTTATCCATATAGTAATAATATTTTAAATAATTTAGATGTGGAAAATACTACTTAAAATTTGATATTTAGCATTTAATTATTTTATTATGTTGATTTACATGTTTATAAATGGAGCCCAAATATAACACTATTAGAAAAATAAAAGGATTTTGATAATAATATAAATGATGCTAAACACAATAGCTAGATTAGATTTTTCATTAATCATCTAGATATTGAAAATGGAAGAGATTACATGAAGATGAGGTTTTATAGAAGCATGTCCGTTTATAATTTATATATAATTATAAGTATGTGTGGTCCACCAAAAATTCAATTAAAATAATTTTGATAGGAGTGTAACTTGAGTAAGTTTGGTTAAGTTTTTAGTCTATTACTTTATTTATAAAAGTCGTATTCTAATTTGCTCATAAATTTATTCTTTTCTGATTATCATATTTTACCCATATGAAGACAAAGTTGGTTAAATTTTATTCTATATACAACATCAATTTTTAAAACATTAAGAAAGAAAAATAAATAATTCAAATGTGTATATATTAAATCATAAAAATTTGGATAGAGCTCGCAATGCAACTCTATAAACAAATATAATCACTAAATAAATAATAATAATAATAATAATAATAATAATAAAATAATTTAAATTACTAAAATGATAGTCTAAATATTTGAAGTTCATTAATGCTAATCTTGGGTGCCCACATAGGTAGTGCTTGAAAAGCAGACTAGACGGTTGGTTAAATTGGTCAAACCTTGAACGTATGTGGATTAGGACAGTTTGTGAAGTGTCCCGCCACGACAATCATCTCAAAGAGATAGCGTGCTTCTTTTGGTTAACATGCTACCATTGTGTGTAAAGGTAATATGCTCTTAGAAAGAGGCTAATTGGACAAAAAGAATGTTTTAATCATATTCCATAAATAATTCAAGTTGAGTATTAATCTTGAAAATCCTTTAACTAGAATGAGATTTTCATACATATGGGAAAAACTACATTTTTAGTTAACTAACTGTGTGTATTAGAAATAATCTTGACAAATTGATGAGAATTACTCTAAGTATGAAAGAAAACAAAATTAGCACCTCGAGTATATGAGCTTCATCAAGTGATCAAGGACAAAATTTTGGATATTTTCAACAAGTACATACTTAAAAATAAATTCAATATCTGGCTAGAATTCAGTTATATGTGCAACTCAAAGGTTTTAAAATTCCAAATATGGTTTGCTTATAGGAATTACAAGATTTCAAAGTGGGGTCTAAATCAATTGAGAATCAATACTCGTGCATATTTTCAGAAAAATTTAGCAAAAATTCTTCAAAATTCAAGATGATAATCATTTAAGGCAATTACAAAAATAATCAAGAAAATAATGCAAAATATTCATGCCCACACTTAAAACTAACATTATCCTCAATTTAAGGACATTCATTCAATCACACATGTATATCAATTCAAGTGAGTGTTTTTAGTGATATTTGTCAACTTCCCTGTTTAAGTGTTGAGATTTTCAGACTGCATTCTTCCTAAGCAAGTTCCTGCATAACACTAAATGAAAACTACAAATAAAAACCATCAAAATCTTAAAAATAAAAATAAATTGCTAAAAAGAAACTAATACTTCCCTAACTAAACCTTGGATTGCCTCCCAAGTAGCGCTAAGTTTAACGTCTTCAATCAGACCGGTTGAAATTGCATCAACCAACACCCAATCTATCAAAACCAAATTCATGCAGGTCCTTTTCTATGTTTTCTTATGTTGGATTTTGCGTGCATATGAAACTTGGACTATCACTAGACGTGATATCTAACAACTTCTGCAGTATCATATTATTGTAGTTCCTTGCCAAATTATAAATGTGGTCAGTGTCTAAATAGGAATTTAAATAAAATTAGAGAGAAATTTTCCTAAAGTTATAAATATCAATATCTATCTCTTTAGGATTTATGTGTTCTTCGACTGTTCTACGTGGAAAAATAAATGATGACTTTTGTGACGCTGATGGTTTAAACGACTTCTTTATCTCTATTTTCTTTGGATTGGTGGATCATTATCTTTTTTCACAGCTTTTATCTTGAGCTTCCTCAGGATTGACCAATTTGAAATTTTCTTTTTGTCATCATCCTGCATCTCCTCCTTTACCTAGTTCTCATCATTTAGAATGACTTTGTGAGATGAGTGGTTTTGAATCTACTCTCGTTCATCCACATGCACCTCATTTTCTACTCAATCCTCATCACTTGAAATGATTTAATAAATATTTTTGAAAAAATAATAGAGTCCATGCATGATTGACTAGGAGGTTCGTTAAAATTCTTATTTAGATGACCGGTTTGTTGTACAATTTTTCTTCTACAATTAGAAGACGCTCTTTCATTTAATCAAGTTCTTAAAGAAGTCATTTTAAAATTTTATCAGTAGTAGATTCTTCAAGCTGTGGTGAAACTGTTAGTGGAATGGAAGGAGAAAATTTTTCCAACATATTTTTATAGTAAAACTTATGACGTTAAGGTGAAAAGCAATTTTGATCAGATTTAAAAGTCTGATTATCAGACCAAGAAAAATTTGAAGGTGTAAGCTTGTCATATTATAAGTACTTGAGAAAGGGTTTTCAACATGATAGGAGTTATCGTATTTATAATCATTTTCCTGCTTATGTCTCTAGTCTTGTTGGTATGGTGCATTTATTATTGAAGATCCTTCTCCATATGAATTATACTAGTCTGTTATTTCATAATTCTCATGAAATGTCCACGCAACCATTCTATCATCATACAGTTGATTATAATATCTCATCAAATAATGTCTTAAAAAAAGAAAAAATTACCTAAAAAGAATATATAAAGAGAAATAGAATAGAAGAAGGAAGAAAGAAAAATAAAAGAAAAAGTCTAAACACGAAGTCCTAAATAACGCCGAATTCCTCGGCAACGGCGCCAAAATACTTATTGGCAATCTCATTGCAAGTGTACAAGTTGTAAATTGTAGTATATAAAATATTGAATCATAGGAAATTCATGACTTTAAACGTTTGATTTAAACACTTTATAACCAACATCAAAAGAATAAGTTAAGAAGAAGAAAAATAGCAAAAAAGAAAGTTGATTTGTAGAATGTAGAACAAAAATAAGAAATTACAAGATTGAGAGCAGTTACGTCTTTTACAACGGATATGTGGAATGCTTATTTAATCCAGATGTTATGTGTTAAAGAAGAACGAAACCCAAATTATCCCCGTACTTTCTCTCAAAACCTGCAAAGTATAACCCTAAGATATTCTTAACTACCTATTTTCATTGGATTAAGTTAATTAAATTCATTAAGTTCTTTAGTCGTTCAGAGGATTCCTCTAGGTCATTATATCTATTTTCATGGTCTTAGATTTTCAAGTTTAATCTATTAATTCTCATATATTAGATTTTCATCTTTTAGTTCTTTCACCTAATATATGGAATTAGTCCCAAAGTGTAAGCCTTCACATCAAGCAAACATTAAATTATAAGATATTAAATTAATAATAATATCCATCATAAATAAATCAAACCATAATATCTGATACATCGTATGCATATTACACCTTAAATCCTAGATAATGGGTTTAACTTAATATGTTTTTAATTAAATCCAAATATAAAATAAAACTGTATCTTAAACTCGTTACAAACAAGCGAATATAATAAAAAGAAGAAGAAAGAAAACTTATTGATAGAAAGCTCCAATGGTGTTTTGATAACTCTAAGCAACGCGCTGCCTCCCTCCTCGCATTCGTGCTTTACACTTTCTTTCGCTTTCTGAACCTCAACCCAAACTTTTGAGAGACGTTATACAATACTTTAGAACGTTCCCATGGGGTATTTATATAGAGTACAGGGGAGCACTTGCGCACACAGTCTAAAACGAACTAAAAATTATGCAACTAGTGCGCAACATGGCTTGGGCCGTGTTGCCTTAGCCTAAACACGACTTGGACTGTGTTTAACACATCCAAACACGGCTTGGGCCGTGTTGGCCTCTGGTTTGGTCAGTTTTGCTCTGAATTTTTTATGTCGAACCTAAGAAGTTTTTAGGTCTCAGGTCGAACACGTTCTAAGTTACTTTCATCACTGTTTTATCTCCTTTTAATTCTTTAAAATCATCAAATAGAGTGTGTCTTGGTCCTTGTGCTTCGACTCTTCGACAATCATGGGTGTTTTGAAGCACAAAGAAACCAATTGTAAGTGTTTTATGGTAAATAAAGGATAATCAATCTAAATATAATTGAAAATATCTCAAACAATCAAATTTTTCTAAAATAATAATCAAAATACATAATATGAATGTGATTCAACAGTAGGTCCTTACCTAAACCTACTTGGGCCCACTAACAACCAATGCATTGAATGATAATGTTGCTAAGGAACTAACTATAGTTGAGTATAAAAGGGCATCAAGCCCCCTTCCACGCATGTAGTCAAATGTGTTGTATGCATGAATGAGCTATGAGTGTATAGTGTGAGTAGTAGGTTGAGATGAAGTGTGAGAGGAGTGTAGCGTGTAATGTAAGAGTGAATATATAGTGAAAGTAATGTATGAGTAGTGTTAATGTTGCAAGTGATAAAGGTGTGAGCTTGTAAGTTGTAAAATGATGATATCAAAATGCCTTTTTTTATGAAGAGATATGAAAGTGTCTTGAGTGTACTATCCTTATAGCAATATTTTATAAGTTCCTATAATAATATTAATATCATTCTTTTTTCAATATAAAAGTCGGGTCAAAATGAGATGACACATCTAAATATTCAATAACATTAATACCATTATGGTATACACAAATAAAAATTTGTGCAAATCTTTTAAAATACAAAATTAATGAAAAGTTTAATAAGGATGGAGTCAATGAAGGCATAAGAAGGGGCATTGATAAGAAAGCACATAGTGTGGTATGAAAAACAAAGCTTCCCAAGAAAATTTAATTTTCATAACAAACTCTTTGCCCACAAAGTGTAACCTGTCAAATAGAGGAATTTCTACCCAAATTACTTGCAAACTTTGTAACAATGGTGAAGAGAATATTGCACACCTATTCATACATTGCCCACAAACTTGAGTTGCATGTGCAATTTTGCTAAGGAATTTTTGATCTGCAATGAGGGTCATGAATATTTAGGATATATTCAGATACATAGTCCACTTGAAGAAGCCATGTATCTTAAACTTGTTTCTGATCCAATGTTGGAGATTGTGACATCTAAAACATAAGTCATATACGGAAGGAATTGAACTAGTATTATGGACATACCGCAAGGGAGTGTTTTTTATGATTTTTTTAACAAGATCATTTATATTTTTCAATTTAAGCTCAACTTACACATTTTTATCCTATAAATTACTTGAACTAATAAATATTAAAAATAAGGGATGCAACTCAGTTCTGTTACCCTTGTGTTAACTTGCTGGGTACTTAAATCGGGTAGAGTTGGTTCTGTTCTACGAGTAAAATGCCCGTCCAAATTCGGATAGGGTTGGTTTCAAGTACTAGGTACCCAGTACCTAAAACTGACCCTAATTTTATATTATTATTATTATATTGTATATACAAATACTTACCAGTTACAGAATCCTAACCATTTCGCATAGCTCAGCAGTCATCGTCTCCCTATCCCCTGCCTCTCGTCTCCTCTCTTTACCCCATCTTAGCTTAGCAATCGGTTAGTGACATTGTGTTGTTGTCGTCGTTGTTCTCCACTCCTCTCCCCTATTAGCCGTAGGTCGCAACCATCTCCTTCCACCCTCTTGCCTCTTGACTCTCCTCTCACCCTCACCTTAGTAAAGCAATTTGCCACTGTCGTGTGTCTCCATCGTCTGTCGCCCCTCTCCTCACTTCTTCTGTTGTAATCGTGATTGCCAATGAGGTACTCCAAAAAACTTTAGAATTTCTTAGCTTTTCTCCTAAACCCGAACATGCATGCTTCAATATTCATAGATTTTATGCATCACAGTAATATTCAAAGTAAATCTAAGCCATGTAGCTTAGGATTTATGTCCGATTCACAACCCCATTTAAGATTCGAGCATGGATAGTTAGTAGGCTCGAATTCTTGGTTTGTATATTTTCTAAATAATTTATTTGTGTTTTTCAAATGGATCCAAGGCTGAAATCTTATTTATTGAAACTCGGATTGAGCTAAATGAGGAGGATGAAACAGTAAATCATGAAAAACCTCGTTTTATGTTGCAAGTTAAATTTTAAGTGATTTGAGTTGTATTTGTTTGAATTACTATGAGGCTGAACTTAGATTTTTAGACTTGGATTTGTCGGATTTTTAGACTTCAGATCTTGTTTTTGAATTTCTATTTTATTAGATTACTATCAGATTTTCAAACTGGATTACAATAGATTACTTATTGCAAGTTGTCCTAGAGAAATGAAGTTAAACTTATATTTTAAGACTTGAAATTTTTACATATTATAGGTTGCAAGTAGACTTTCAGACTCGAAATTATTGCATATTATAGGTTGCATGTAACAAATTGTTGTAGACTGCACTAGATTGCATGTAATAGATTCACATGGGAATAGGTTGTGTATAGATTGCAACATATGCATGTAATCTGCTAGTTGTTATATGTAGCATGTAATGTAGTTGTGTAAGTGCTAAACATGGTTGCCATATAATTGGGTTAATTATCATATATTGCTGCATGATTACATGGGATCATAGTATCATTTTGCCATCAGTTGGTCTACTACAAACGTAGAAAATACTATTTTTTCAGATTTTTGTACAACCAAAAGTGAGCGGTCTTTATTGTGATCTCTACACATGATCATTTCTATTACATGCAATAAATATGATCAAACAGATATGACTTGAGTTCAACTTATATTTGATATTTTTAGGAGTCGGTTTGGAATCGGTATTAGAAATAACCCGCTCTTAAAAAATAAGGTAGAATAAGCTAAGAACCAACCCGGTTTAATAAGGTTAGATAAAGATTTTTAAAACTAGGGTAAGGGTAGGTAGATCCCTACTTGGACCCAGTTGCACCCCTACTTAATAATATATTTAGCAAGGGAGAAGACTAACACTCCTTAAAATGGGAGACAATGCTCCTAATGAGGATTGAAAGCCTAATTGCATGTTTGAACTAAATTGTAGCAAATTGCAAATCAATGAGAATTTTGATAATTAACAACTCAATTAAAATGAAGCAAAACTACTAATAAGAGTGATTAAGTTTGTGCAAGATAACAATTTAAAGTTCAAAAAATATGTGCAGTAACCGAAGTTGCAGCTTAAGTCGACTTCGTCATATGATTTGGGTAAAATTGCAAGCCAAGTTGATCTTAAAGCAACTTCAAATGGGTTTTGAAAGCGGTGTTGAAAAAAAGAATTCAAGTGGAATGAAGTCATATCCTAAGTCAACTTCACTATATGACTTCGGTAAAGTCGCTATTCAAGTCCACTTTAGATGCAACTTCTAAAAGGATTTCAAAGACAAACAAAAGAATGAAACTAGCTACAAGTGAAGTCCCACTCAAAGTCGACCCAATCTGTGATCTGAGTGAATTTGCACATGAAGTTAACTTGACTTGCAACTTGGGAAGGATCTCAGGAGGAAAGAAATTATTGTAAAGAAAAATTAGTTTGAAGTGGCATCAGAAATCGACCTCAACTGCGACTTAGATAAAGTTACACCTGAAATCGACTTCACCTGCGACTTGAAATGTGTACAAGAAAGAAGACCTTACTAGCTACCACTTAGGTAAAATCGCATGTCAAGTCAACCTCACAGTGATTTCAATCGTAATGATCACAAAAAATTTTGAACATTGGCATACGACCATATTTTGAACCCAACGCTTTAAATTCCCTAACAAGAATGGTTTGAAGGGTTAGTTAGAGAATATATTGTACTTTCACCTTCTCATCTCAAAGCATTAAAAGCTTATACACTTAATAATTCAAAACAAGCCCTCAAGTGCGCTAATTAAAGTTTTATTAAATACATTTTCTGATACATTTTAAGAGCTTGCTACGATATAAAGTTTCTACATAAATCTTTGTAAAGTTTATATTTCCTTGTTATTGATTATTAATTATAGTTGTTAGTTTGGTGTTGAAGATCAAGGTCAATTGTTCAATACAAATTGAGGATTGGTTTTGAGCACTGCTCACCAACAGTTTGTGTATTGTATATAAAGCTTCTGGAGCTAAAATCTAAAAGAGAGTTTGAAAGAGTGAAATAGCGAGTTATTCGAACCATTATAAAAATCTTTGTGTTTTCTTGTATCTTTACTTTGTAATGTTTTGGCTCTTATTTTTATTTAACATGCCTCATTCAAGAGAAATTAAAATTGCAAAGGGGCTAATACTTAGACCGAACAAATTTTTATACACCTAATGTACCCCTCTTTTCTTGGGTTGAGTTAAGCTAATGAGACCAATAGCCTAGAAACAAGCTAGAACTTTTACCAACAAGCCTATGCCCTTCATGCATTAGCTACATTTTGCTGCTCTACTAGTAAAAGGAAGTCCAGTAGATGGGTTAACCTTAATGTTGGTGGAGGCTTTGATTTGCAAAAGTGTAGGATGGGTTTTGGAGCAATAATTCGGAAGTTAGATAATATCTTCTTGGTGGCAAAAGGATGGACAGTTAAAGTTATTCGTAGATTTTATTTTGGGTTCAAAAGAATGGTTGATGCAATCCCTTCAAATTTCATTGTTAAAATAC
Organism: Annona cherimola; assembly: GCA_030490835.1. Classification (NCBI taxonomy): domain Eukaryota; kingdom Viridiplantae; phylum Streptophyta; class Magnoliopsida; order Magnoliales; family Annonaceae; genus Annona; species Annona cherimola. The sequence continues at coordinate 20,464,872 of CM059972.1, read as the reverse complement.
CTTGTAAGTATCTTACTTTGAATGGGACTAGCGGTAATGGGCTTCTGCCCTACTATTCTCCTATTCCATGGATAGAAGGTTTTTGGGAATTGGGCCTCAAATATACTTTCAATATTTAAAAAAAATTCTTTTATTAAACATGTCATATCATTCTATGACCAAAAGTATTGTTGACGAAATCCCTCTAAATTGCATTTTTAAAACACCGTGTAAGTATTTTACTTTTTAGATAGAATGTAACTAGTAGTAGTGGGCTTCTACCCTAGTATTCTCCTATTTCCATGGATAGGAAAGTTGTTTTTAGGAAGCAGGCTTCCAATATACTTTCAATTAAATAGATTAATTTGGTGTCTTTAGGATTTTGAAAATTTTCATGATAAATAATATTAAAAATTAATTTTCAAATATTATAATAAATTGCCAAGATATCTATTAAAATCTTTAAAAAATGTCTCGCATTCAATAAACTCATTTCATATATTTCAAATTTTATGAATTGTTATGATAAATAATATTAAAATATTTCAATATAACACTATAAAAACACAAGAAGAAACCGTTAAGTATAATTTTTTATTTTTAAAATATTCTTGAGATAAAATATATTAATTTTATGTGATTTCAAACTATCAAAATTAATATTAATATTATAATAGGAAAATATAAGATATCATTTTAAATAATTTTTAAAAATATTTCTCACATTAATAGACTAATTTCATGTCTTTTAGAGTTCTTAAAATTTCCATATTAAAAAAGAAAAATTAATATAATAAAAATGTCTTAAATACATATAAATACGGTAGAAAATTAATTTTGACTATCATTTATTGTGGATTTTTTAAAATGTAAAGATTGTAATTCAAGAATAATTTGAAAATAAAAATTGGAGCCCGTTGAGTTTGGACCATGCAAATTGGAGCAATTCACACATTGCTCTCGTCTTAAAAAGACTTCAAAAGACAAAATGTCTTTCATTTTTGGCAATGCGAGGGGGAAAAATGTTTTTAAACTGATCCTAAATATATCAATCATTTTTTGTATTGTTAAAAAGTAAGGGCGGAGGAAAGAAATATTAGAATTAGACTTTTACAACTAAAGCCAAGAGATGGTTTGATTCTCCGGCAGAACCATGATTTTCTCACCTTGAGATATTTTTGACTGAGTGCAACAGATCCATCATTAATTAATCTACGAATATATAATTAAAAAAACAATTTTCTTCGTCTTTTGATCTCGCACATGAATTTTTATTCCTCTACCTCTATATTTACCTTTTCCAAATGATGCAGTGTGCCCAAAATTTTTCGCTCCACTTAATTTTCTTGCAGCCAGCTATCCTCAATCCTAATTTTATTATAAAATCAATTATCCAAAGCACAATCATAGCCGTTGGTTGCGTGCAATTCTCTTAACTGTGGTTTTGAAATGGGTTTGACCAAGGATTGAATTCGGGAAAGACAGGATATAACACTCTTTTTAAGAATTTTAAATAGGCATGGCATATTTGCAATTTATTTTGATGATTGTTGGAATATTTGAAAGAATTTTTTATGGAATATTTGAAAAAGTTTTAAAACGGTTGTTATTAATGAAAATATTTTATTTTTTCATTAGCATAACTGTAAATGGCCAAAAAAAAAAAATTTCGGCCAAGTATAACCGGTAGGCTTTTTTTTTTTTTTTTGTTTTTGTTTTTGATAGAGATAATCAGCAGGCATTAAACAATCAGAATGATTGAGTTGTGATGTATCATCTAAGAGTGTGTTTCGTTTGAGGTAAAACTTTTGATGAAAAGTTTTTGGAGTAGAAGTTGTCAAATCAATAGAAAATGATGTGATATAATATGAGTAATGATGAGGAGTAAAGAAAATAAAGTTAAAATAGATAAGTTAGTTGTATGGGTAGTTGTGTAGAAATGATTGAAAAGTAGGGTAGTTTGTATAGAAAAATGTGAAAAAATAATTAAAAAATAGAGTAATTATGGAGAGTGAAAAGTTTTAGATTGAAAAGTTTTAGTTGACACTTTTTTGCCCTAAACAAACACACCCTAAGTGCAACCCATCTAAAAGGTTCTGTCCTTGGAATTGCAGAGCCAAAAACTCATTTTTTTTTACATTTTTTTGAAATTTTTTTATACGATTGTTAATTTAGATGTATTTAACACGTAAATTACGAAAATATCTTTGATTTTTGAAAAATAAAAAAAAAATATCTAAAAGTCTTAAAATTGATACACATGTTAAATACACCTAAATTAACAATTGTATGAAATTTTTAAAAAAAATATTAAAAAATGGGTGAAATGCATCTCTATTGTATAATTTTTACAGCGGAAATGCATATTTAGGAATATTGTAGATGTTCCAATAAAAAAAAGCAATATTGTAGACACTTTAGATCGGATAACAATACTCATTTTATAAGAAGGGATTTTTGTAAATATGCAGAGTTTGACCAATATTGCATATGTATTCCTAAGTTTGAAAATTCACAAATATGCCCACAAAGTTTGCATAAAATTGCAAACCTATCCCTTCCATTAGGAAGCCGTTAAATTTTTATACAAAATGACGATAATGTCCTTTTAACCCAAGTGATAAATTTGTAATTTTTTCAAATATTGGAGATATATTTGCTATCTCATTATTTTATATATTTTTGGATGTATTACCATTTTAGTTTTTTTGCACAAAATGCTAACAATATTTTCAAAAACTAAAAATGTATAATTTAGCTTAAGGGCATTATTGTCATTTTACATAAAAATCTAACTGCATCATAATAGAAATGACATAGTTGCAATTTTATACAAATTTTATGGGCATATTTGCAAATTCAGTAAACTTAGGGACACAGATGAAATATTGGTCAACCTTGTAGGCATATTTGCAAAGATCCCTATAAGAAATAAATAGATTACAAGGAGTCATGCAATTGAGTGTATTAAATAATTTTCCGTATTTAACATAATAAAAATCCGAAAACCATGGTTTTGCAAAAAAATGTGAAAAAATTAGACCAAGAAAAGTTTTTTTTTTGCGTTTTGTACTCTCTAAGTACACATTACAATTTACACGACAAGGTTTGCATATTTACAATTTAGGTCCTATAAGCTTTCCTTTATTGCATTTTAAGCCTTGTTCATATTCATTTGTTAATGGTAAAGTTTATTTTGCAAAACATAAAAACTTACAAAGTTCATATGCAAGTATGAAACTGTCGATCATAAATTTACAATTCCAAAACTTATAGAGTCTAAAATGAAAATTGCAATTTAATATAGAACAGAAAATACAAAAAATAATTGAAAATATTGAGGTAATTTTCACATTAAATAAATAGTTTTAAAAGGCTTCCCAAATTTGCAAATGATCAACATAAATAACATTAAATTTTTTCTAGTATAATATAAAAATACAAGAATATATTTTTAACATTTCAAAAATTATTAAAAAAATTTCATAATTAAAATGTCGATTCTCCGTTATTTGGATTTTTGTCCATTACCATAATAAATAATACTAAAAATTAATTTAGATGAAATATTTTTATAAAAATGTTATCTTTTAAAATATTCTTCACATTAAATAAGGGTGAGTTTAGGAACGTAGGAAGAAGTTTGTTAATTTTTGAAAATTATGAGATTGATATAATATGATAAAGGTAAAGTAAAAATAAATAGAGTAGTTATATTAGAAAATGATTAGAATTTATGATAAAAACGAATAATATATAGTAGTTAAAGCAGATAAATTAATTGGAATGTGTAAGAAAATGTGATTTTCATTTCTCACCCCCTGATTATAGTACCAAACAAACCCTCAATCTTGGTGTCTTTTAGCACGTTAAGGGGGTATTTGTTTTACCTGAAAATTTTTTAACTTAAAGCTTTTCAATTTAAAATTTTCACTATATATGATTATCTTATTTTAATTATTTTTCATTTCTTTCCATACAACTACCATAATTTACAATTATTTCTATACAACAATTCATGTACCTAATCCGTCTATTTTAATTTTATTTTCTTTACTTCTCATTATTATCCATATTTTATCATATTATTTTCTCCTGTTTCAAAATCTTTTATTCCAAAAATTTTTCATCAAAAATTTTATTGCTTCCCAAACATATTATCTTTTAAAATTTGCAAATTCTGATGATAAATGACATCCAAAAGTGAATTTTCCTACGTTACAAAGAAGATTATAAGATATTTCCTTAATATAAAACTTTTAAATATTTTAAGGTATTTTTTTGCAATTTCTATTCTAATGGCAAATTAGACCTCGTGGTTTTCATATTGGCATATTAAACCCTGCATGTTTGCATTTTTTGCAAAATATCCTACTAGTGACAATTATTTTTTTGATATAATACCAGTAACAATTATTAAGATAAAGGTTTTAAATAAAATAAAGAAAAGTTATAAAGTTAAAAAATCCAAATATATAAACCTTAGTGTCCAAGATACAAATATGCATAGTTACAAGTTCTAAAATGCAAAAATTCCTAAGATTAAATTCTCCTCGTAATTTTATGTGTCTACAAGTACTTTCAGCGGCTACGTATGTGATTAAGCTTTCCCGGTTTATTGCGAGCTCGTAGGATTTAGGAAGTGAAAATGACGCCTTAAACTTTGTCTTGATCAACTTATTTTGCAGGTGAAGTGCCTTATAACTTTGAAATGTGCATACACTTCCGGAAGAAATATTTGGTAACTTCACACCAAAACCGAGCTCGGCTATTCTTTCTCTATAACTTTTTTCTTTTAACGAAAGCAAGAAATCCTAACTTTATGAAAATGTAAACCCGTAAGAGTTTACTTCTTGGACAAGATAAACCCATATCGATATATTATAGCTTTTGGCTTTTATGGAAGTGATTCTAATTTTAAAATTATAATATTTGATGGAAAATTTAATTCATTTATTATATTTAGGACATGTTTGGCCTCATATAAAAGTTGTCCAACAAATTTTTAATTTATAATTTTTTTGTAAAATTTTTGATTCTATGCAAGTATCTTATTTTTAATTACTTTTCATATCTTTCATTATAACTATCATACTTTTTAATTATTTATATATAATTATTCATACAACTAATGTAACAGTTTTTAAATTTATTCTCTTTACTGCTCATCATTACTTCTATCATATTACATTATTTTTTTTAATTTTAAAAGCTTTTATATAAAAAAATCTTT